>WEIU01009862.1:815-30700 GCA_013389925.1 Aegithalos caudatus
CTTTTTCTGTTCTTAAACTTAATTTTATTAATGGATGAAAGGGGCACAGACGTAATAACATAAATGAGAAAGGGAAGCAGTTGCCTTTCTCTTTTATTACTTTACTGAATTACTTTACTAATATACCAGTATGCAAAGCCAAAATAAAACTGCTTTATATAACCTTCACTCTTTCTATTTTCTGTGCATAGAAGCCATGAAATCTCAGATCTCCTTTTATTAAAGATTAATATCTTTCTAACCTTGAACAAGAAATTGCTAAAACAAAGATCGACTTTTAGTGAAAGATAGATTCCAGGCTTAGAATACACCTGCATTGCTTTATAAATACATAAACAGGAAAAGAAAGAGGCAGTGTTGGTACTTACTGAAGTTGAGCCAAACTTTCAATTACTTAAGTGATTAGTTTAAAATTTGGAATTTTGATCTGCAGATGAAACTTAAAGCTTTCAAAGAATTGCTATCCACTCACGTTTCCCATGGAAATCTTGTTAGAAGAAACAGCAGTCTGAAAATTTACAGACATATGAGTTCATTGACTGGAAACTCCCAAATCCTCTGTGAGGGTATATTCCAATGGGAAATCTTACCACTACTTTTATTTTTTAAAATACCTTGGGTTTTGACAGAAAATGTTTTACAGTCTATGTCATTAGTTCTAAGGTTAGAGAATTCCACAATTCTACCTACCCATGCATCATGGTTTCATTGTCAAGACCCTTTTTAAGAAAAAATTCCATAACCTGCATATTAACAACTGTATGTTTCCATTCTAATTGAATTTACTTACCAGCAATCTAGTGCGAAGGAATCAATACACAGTGATGTAATTTTGGTCCCAGTACACATTTACTTTTGAGATCCTATTAACTCTTTCCACTCCTAGAAACTACATCAATTCCATACATCCTCAAGAAAGGGGTTCATGAAGAAAAACTGTATGATTGCAGTATGAAAGGCTTTGTCACTCTTGTCACAATAGTAATTTTCATGAGGGGTGTTCATAGGCAATTAAAACATTTTAAGTAAAGCCATTCAAGATGTCTGTTTGAATATTCAGTAGCTAATAGAAAGACACTTGTTATCCCAGAGTATAACAGCAAGTAATATGAGGATACTGGTGACATGAATTAATTTATCACCATGAAATAAAATATGTATTATTTATCAGTGACAATGCAATCTCTCCATTAGAAACAACCATATTATTTATTAATGTATTAATGCTGCAGCTTTTCTCTTGGTAACTATGCAGTAAACCAGTGAATTCATGTCCTCATTATACTCAAGTATATCAGTTAGTGTGTACATATATTCCAGCACTTTCAATGTTTGTGAGAATATTTTTATGGACAGCTTCTTGGGATATAAATAAACATTTTTACTAATATATATCAGCTATATCAGCACTTGAGAACTACTTTATATTCAGTTCTGTAGGTGGTCTGAATTATTTTTGATTATTTTTAAATATTAATGCAGTAATGCACTACCTGTAATACTGAAAGTTATACTGAACTCTAGAGAGATTTGCAAATCAGTTTAATACAGACCTTTCTTTACTGGGAAGTGTTTTCCACATTTAATAGTTAAGTGGAGAAGTCTGCTATTCTGTGATACTAGCAATAACATTCCAAACAAGCAATATAGTTTTTGGCTCTGCAAGGTCATGGTCATTAGAAGAGTTTATTTATTGTCTTTCTCTGTGGTAGAACAATACACTGCAAGTAAGTTATCAGATCTCATGAAAGTAAATTCAGTGTGTTTAAATGCACACATCTGTATTATTTTTACATTTCACAAAGTTTCTATTACTATTTGCTTTTGGTAAAAGTGTTAGAAAATGTATGAGGCTTTTATTGCAGGTCACTGCATTATAAAACAATGGTTTTGCATGAGATCATACCTGAATATACATAAATCATGTTTCTATTGTTCATCTTTATTTCTAGGTGTGTACTTGGCAGTAATAGGCTAACAGCTGGACTCAGTGATCATAAAGATCTTTTTCAATCTAAGCAATTCTGTGATTTCGTGATACAGCAGTTGCTCAGAATCACAGATTAGTCAGCCATACAGCTGACATCACGAGGCATTTTGTATAGTATAATGTACAGAAAAGCAACCTTATTTAAATAGAAATTTCTCTATTTTTAAAAAAATCAGCTCTACTTTTGGCACATTTCATCTTAAGGTAAAATAATTGGTATAAGAGCAAGCACTGCAATGGACAAAAGCCCAGGTAGCACGGGGTAAAATAGGGCGTCATTGAGTGAAATACATCATGTCGGGGCACTTTCAAGTTAAAATGTGTAATTTACTAAATAATGTTATACAGAATTAGTAACAAGGCTTTATTCCACTACTAACTAAAGCAGGTAAATAATTTCAATTTTGTAGATCTACAAACAGTATAATATAACTGCATCTGAGGTGGCCTTTATCACAGAATCATGGAATAACAGAATAATTTAGGCTGTAAAAGATATATATTATCATTGAGTCAAACCTTTGATTGATGAGCACTGTGTCAACTAGACCATGGTACTAGGTGCCAGTTGCTTCTTGAACATCTCTGGGATGATGACTTCACCACCTCCCTAAGCAGCCCATTCCAATACCTGAAAACCTTGTCAGGGAAGAAATTAATCCTGATGTCCAACCTGAATGTCCAACCCGATGCATCTTGAGGCCATTTCCTTGTCCTGTTCCTGGTCGTCTGGGAAAAAGAAATTACCCCCCCCCCTGCCCCATGCCCCCCCATCTACTCCCTCCTTTCTGGGAGCTGTAGAGAGCAATAAGGTCTCTCCTGAGTCTCCTTTCCTCTAGACTAAAGTCCAACTCCCTCAGTTGATCTTCATACAACTTACTCTCTACATCCTTCACCAGCTGTTTCCCTTCTCTGGCCACTCTTCAACATCCCAATGTCTTTCTTGAAATGTAAGGCTCAAAACTGGAACCAGCACTCAGAGGTGTGGCCTCACCAGTGCTGAGCACAAACCAAAAATCACTTCCCTGGTCCTGCTGGCTACAATATTTTTGATACAGTATTTCTGACATTTTTGATTTAAGTCTTCTACCTGAACTTGTGTAATGTTTCCAGAAAATGTTATATGTAAGTTCTAGCTATTAATTAATGTCCAATAAAAATGGGCTTTGTCTAATAGCAATGGATTTAGAAAATATAAAGTTACTTGTCTTTATGGGAAGAACAGAATTGAGTGAACTTTGACTTTTATGTAATCGTAAAGTTTATCAGCTATTGAAATTTTATTTATAGACCAGTTAATGAGATTCCTTGCAGATCTGATTCATATCATAGAGAACCTGCCCATGGTAAGAGGCACCAGCAGGAGGACCCAGCAGGGCTTGGATTTTCAGAATGACCTGTGTCCATGGCAGATGGATGATGCACAAGTCTTCTGGACCTGCAGCCCGACAGCTCAATAAAGGGTTTGGATAACAGCAGAACTCAGAAGCAGGAGAACATGAAAGACACTTTGCAACACTTTAGATGAAATATTTGTACTTCAAGCTTGGGGTCCTGCCAGAACACAGCCCAGTGGTGATGCAGAGAGCAAAAACAAGTCATAGCTCCAGGCAGGAGAGGCTATTGTGTGCTGCTGTAGTGAGTCTGGACAGGGCAGTGCAGTGCAGGTTGGTAGGACAGCAGAACCCTTGGGCATAGGGGCAGAGTGTGGGGAGAAGAGCAATCCTGGGGTAATGAGTAGTGGGGTGATGAGACCTGTTGGAGCCTGCATTTATATATGGTTGTAAGAGACCTGGACAATATGCAGAGCTTCAGAGCTGGTGGCTGCTGAAAAGCAGTGAGATGAGCTGTCACAGCCTGTCCCCAGTGCCATCACAGGGGTGCTGAGGGTTGACCCTTGATTGCCATCAAGCTGCAGGGATTGAGAACATGGAACAACATCATTTTCCAGCCAGGAAGGCAGATGCCCTCACTGCTTCATTATATATGCGGACCTTTGTTGGCCTCAACAGACTGAAAATGTGCCTGAAATTTTTGTCCAGTATCAGTGTTTTGAGCTCCTTTCCAAAGATCCAACCTGTACTTCCCTAGATGCTTCTTCTTGCACTTTTCTAAGATGGGAGGGGCATTTGCTTTCCTCTAGTCTTTCAGCAACTTTCTCATTTGCTGTGATAAAGATTATTGTAAGTGGAATGATAACACCAATCAACTCACTCAGTACTTATGGGTGCATTCCCTCAGGGCCCATGGATTTCTGTATACTCAGTTTGCTCAAATATTTTCAGACCCAAGCCTCTTTCACCCAAGGTACATTTTCTCTGCTGCAGACTTCACCCCTGGTCTGGGATTTCCAATGTCCAGTCTTGTTTGTAAAGATCAAGACAACAACAATGTCCAGTATTCAGCCTTTTCCTTTGTCTTGGGTCACTGGGCTTCATGCCTCATTCATCAAGACCAACATTTTCTCTAGTCTTCTCTTTACTGCTTCTGGGTTTAGAGAAGTCTTGTTAGTTGCTTCCAGTATCCTGTTCCAGATTCACTCAAGGTAGATTTTGGTTTCCAAGCCAAGCATTCATCTGCACATCTTTTCATATTTTCTCAGGTTACTGGTCACTGCTCCACCTTCTTGCCTGTTTATAGTTCAAAGAAAGACATAAACTTGCCTTCATTGAGCCATTATCAATGGAAATATCCTCCTGTATTGTGACATTTTTCAAAAAGTGGTTCAAAAGTAGAGCATTGTAGTAGTTCAGCAAAAGCAAGTAATGTATTAAAAATGTAGGTATTGTCCTCTAAATTGAATATACTATCAATGACCAAAGTTTTATTAATTTAATGACTAAATATTGAGAAATATGACTCAGAGCATTTACAGGTTTGACTCCACCATAGGGTTCCTTCCCATGGAATTACCAAGGGTTTGGAGTTCTTCTATAAGACTGCTAATCTATTCAGCACCAATCAAAGCACTGCTTTGACTATGAATAAGGCTTTATCCATAGACTTTAACATGGATAAGGCTAGAGTTTCTTACCTACTTGCGCCCAGCAGCACACTAATATATCCTGTTGACACAAGACTGGCTGAAGCCTTCCTCACTCAATACTCCTTATTAAGCATCTCTGTGAGGGAGATGTGATAATGTACCATATTGAAAAGTCAGTGACACACTGGTGGATGCTTCACACTGTCTTTCTAAATAGATAGTCAGGGCTTCTACAGTATCTGGATAGACAAATCTATAGGTGGATTATGACTAATGAATTTAAGTCAAGACAGATGAGGTTAACCTTGTCATAGTGGGGAGGAACCTTTTCAAATGTACAGCATCTGAAACAAGTGTGGTCAGGAATATTTTCTTTTCCCAGCTGACAAGAGAATTAGACAAACCTTCATGCTTATCTGTTCAAGCTGGACTTTTCTATGGTAGTTTCATCTCTTTGATTTCCATAATGAAATACTCAAAATGTTTCATGTCAGGAAATATGAAAAACGATTGAAGAATGTGGTACAGAGAAGCCATAAAAAGTACAAAATATCTGTTTAAATATAGGTACCTGTACTGGGGTTTTTTGGAAGAGGAGGCTACATGGGTGGCTTCTCTGAGAAGCTCAGAAGATTTCCCTGTGTCCTATATAGTCAGTGACAGTCAGCTCCAAGACATACCTAGTGTTGGCCAATGCTGAGCCCATCAGCAACAATGGGAACACTGTGAAAACATATTTAAGAAGGAAAAAAATAACTTGCTGGAGAACAGTACCCAGAGAATGGAGGAGTGAGAACACATGGCAGCAGCAGCCCTTCAGATGCCAAGGTCAGTGAGGAAGGGGCAGGAGTTGATCCAGGCAGCAGAGCAGATGTTGCTCAAGGCAGCAGAGCAGATGTTGCTCTGCAGCCTCTAGAGCATACCACAGTGAGGCAGGCTGTCTGCCTGGTGCCCATGGGGATCCATAGTGGAACAGATATCCACTTGTGTCTTGTGGAGGACCCCACGCTGAAGCAGGTGGATGTACAATGGAGGATGTGACCCTATGGGAAGCCCATGCTGGAGCAGGCTGCTGACAGCACCCTTGAACTACTGAGACAGGAGCTCACATTGCAGAGGTTCCTAGAAGCCTGTACCCTATGGACAGGACCCAGCTGATCCACTTGATGTAAAACTGCAGCTTATGGGATGGACTGACATTACAGGAGTTTGTGGAAGAATATGTCCTGTTGGAGGGACCCCATGCTGAAGCAGAGGAAAAGTGTAATGAGTCATCCTTCTCAGGAGGAAGGAGCAGGAGAAACAATGTATGATGAACTGATCCTATTCTTTGCTCCCCTGGGCCACGCTGAGGAGGAGCTATAGAAGTGGAAACCAGGAGGAAGGGAGTGCTGAGGGGCACATTTTTATAAAGTTAAATTTTATTTCTCTACTACCTTATTCTGATTTGATTAGTAATTTAATTTCTCTAGGTTGATTGTCTTGCCCATGAAAATTGCTGGTGACCAATCTGTCCTTGTCCTTATTTCAATACATGAGCCTTTCTCATGCATCTTTACATTTTCTCATTCCTGTGCAGCTGAGGAGGGCCATGATAGTGGGTCCACCCTGGGTCAACCCATTTAGGACAAAATGAGTCACTTGGGGTGGGTTTCCTTATACCATAGCAAAAACTGAGTGTGGGGAGAAGACCTGCAAAGTAAGTAAATTGCAAAATCTTTAATTTTATTGCAAATGGATAGAAATCTTCTGAAGCCCAGTTGTATGTGGAATAACTTTGAATGAGAAAGGGTGTAAGTCTTCATTACACTCTTCAAAAATACCTTGCCATATTGCCAGAAATTCAATTGATCTGTAAAAAAGATAGTGCAGAAGTAGTTAGAGGTTTTAAAAGATATTAGAAATTTTAAGTAAAATCTTTGTATGTTTTTATATTTGCAATCAATTTATCTCAATTGGTAGAGCTGAGCAGTGAGGTGTAGAAGAAAATATATGATGGGATGTTAGGATGGAATGTCCTTGCATATTTATTTTTGTGGAAAACTAAAGCCTGTGTGCTGATGAGTACGCTCTTAGCCAGCAAATACAGCTGCATTTACTGAAAATTTTGTCTAAAATCAAGTTTAACACTTCCTAGTCACACTATCAGTAAACATGCAAAATGAACAATGAAAGCAAACATTAGATAAAAGTTTATTCTGAATAAAAAATACAGGTGATAGTTGCAGTTAAAATTTACTTATCTGAGCTTAATTTCCAAATTTGAGAAATTTATCTCCCTACTTTTTAAAGGTCACTATGCCTTTTTCTCATTAATAGCAGCTAGCTGTGAACACATTACTTTTGACAAAGTACTGCTCCAAAATGAAGTAAATATTAATTTACCTCAAAATATGAATCTTGGGTGAAATTGTAAGGCTGTTATGTGCTCTGGAGGTTATGTTTTCTGGCATCTTTCCCCTTCCAAAACATAGAGAAATTGTATTTCAGAGATTTCATTCATAGTTATTCTGGGTAGAAGTGTTAAAAAGGAAATTCTTCCTAATTCCTTCTGAAAATGTCTAATATTGTTTATCTTCAGTAACACCTAAAAAAAGAAATTACCCAATCAACAAATATTCAAGCTAATTACAATAGTTTGTGAAAGAGCGGACATTTCCTCCTTTTTCATATAACTGACCCAGGAAAACATATTGTTGAAAACTTACACTACATATTGATAACATTAGAATGCAGGTGCTGTTTGCTGGTAAATAACACAAAGTATGTAAATTGTTAAAATTAATTTGGATTATATTTTTACTGTTTGAAATGATAATATAGAACCAGTAGGATGAAATATTTTGTTCAAACCAATAAATATTATATCGTTGTATTAAAACTAAACCTAATATATTTAGGTACTTCTATATGTTTTATGATGAAATTTTATTAGAATTCTCATGTACTTATAGATAACTGTTTTTCTCTTAGAAGCCTTTTGAGCTGGTTGGCTTCCAAACACCCACCCAGCTTGTCTATCACTCCCTCTCCTCAGCAGGACAGAGATAGGAAATGTTATAAAAAGCTTTAACAAGTCAAAGTCATGAAAGTCATTACTGATTGCTATGACAGGGATAACAAACTGAACTTGGCAGAATTAATGTAATTTATTATAAACTAAAACTTCAGTCCAGTGAAAAAGATCAAACCCCAAAACTGTAATACCTCCCTCTCACCTCTTACTTCTTCAAAGGCTCATTTGCATTCCCAGCTTCTCCATCTTCCTTCCCTCCTCCAAGCAGCACAGGGGAATGGGAAATTGAGACTGCGGTCAGTTTATAACACTTTCTCTCTGTTGATCCTTCCTCCTTACACTTTTCCCCTGCTTCAGCAGGTGCTTTCCACAGACAGGAGCACTTTAGGAAATATCTACCTGGTCCAACATGAGGCAGTTGCGTGGCTTCAGTGTGGGTACCTGCTCCAGGATCTGAAGCTCTTCCTCACCTACTTCACCTGACTTAGGTGCCTTCAGGGCTTTTTCTCAGACTTATTTTTTTTCTTCATTCCTCACACTGATGTGCAGGGATTTGCTGATATTTTCATATAAACACACAAGCTTGGCTGAGGGTCCCATCTGAGACTTGCAGTGCTTCTTTTGGAGTCAGCTGTAGTTGTCTGTGTCCTGCACTGAACAGCACCACTCACACCTTACAGACACCATCCCTGCAGCCCTCCCACCCCACTGCCAACACCTTGGCAATTTAATCCAATACATCCTCCCTGTTTTGTCCTACCCCCTTCTTCATATTTAATGATAAAGTACCAAAGTGAGTGTTGAATTATGGAAGATATACATTCTAAATTTCTCAACTCAATGCAAAGCAAGTTTGTCTGCTCTCAAATCACTTGTAAGACAGCATGTAATTTTGACTTAGTATGAAATATCTAGGTTTGAACAGCATATGAGTTTTCTCTTATTTGATTCTCTGTTCAGCATCAGTCATGGGTGATTTTTAAAATTTGAATAAAAAAACAATTGGTGTTTCATCTTCCTCTTTGTGTTTATGTTTCAAATGTACTTCTTTGCAACATGTTAGAACCAGTAGGGGAAAAATACTGTTGGAACTGGGTAAATTACACCGAGGGAAGAGGGAAATGGAAAAGACATATTAACTGAGGTCCACTGCTAGGGGTCTTTCTCAACACCAGAAGAAATATTATATGAATGTTCTCAAGATGAAATAGTTATGACTAAGACTGGAAAACACCAAATTTAGCACAGCACAATGCACTTTCATGCGCTGTTTTAAAATGAACATACTTCAACTACAATAAAGTTTTAGTACACATAGAGAATGATGAGGAGGAATGAGTTCTCATTCTTTTCACTTCGGTTTTTGAATAAAAAAATCTGAGTCAGACAGAGAAACTCTTAATTTGAACTCCAGAAATTCTACTGCTGTAGGAGAAGCAGGTGAAATCAACAAAGCACAGCCAAGAGGAGAAAATTTTACCTTTTCTCACTATTAGAAAGAACTAAAACCATACATTAGTAGAATATTTAAACATTTGTACAAAGGAAACAATTAATTTACATGCATTATGTTATTCTTTTTAAAGTATTTTACTAGGATTATGACACTTTTATAATCACACATTGCAGTGTTTAGAAATTTTTAACCAGGACTAGATTTTGTGTGCAAGTTTGTAATTTTAAATTATAATTCCAAAGTGCTCAGTTTTAATTTTCAGGTGTTCCCAGATTCTGTCTTCTTTTTGGTTTATTACTTTTTCTATATTACTGTTACTTTAATTTTATACTTTTACCATTTTTATGTTTAAAAAAATAAGAGTAGAAAATATGATAAATAATTCTGAGAAATCAGGAACAAATATGGAACTGAGTTATGCATTAAAGCTAATCTTAAGAGCTAATTGTATTTAAAATGTATAATACATAGACAGTATGGCCAGTTTGAAGAATTCATCATCATGGATTTGAGTACTTCCAATGAAATGCACATTGGATATTTAAGTGGTAAAGTCTGCAGTGTGTTTTTATTGCTTTCAAAAATAATTTTGCATTTAATTTCTGTTTCTCAATCAGTTACTTCACCTCTGACATTTCAAGAAAGAATATGAAAGCAAGACTTTATAATAGTCTTTATTATTCTTGAAGGTCAACATGTTCTTTGAGCAGTGAAAGTGAGGCAGAAAGTTATCATTACAGTCCTTACTGTACCTAAAGTATTCTTTGATTTTGTTCAACATTTGCCATTTTCCAACCACTCAGATCAGAAGAGTACATAAGGGTCTGCTACTCTATATGGTTGCTCTACATTAACAACAGGTAATTTTACAGCTGCCACAAATGAGATCATCAATTTACTCTGTGTAACTAAGATAGTAATTGCTTGCTACCTATGCCTTTAATTGTTTGCATGCCCAGCTTCACAAAACCTATTCTTTAAACAGACACAGATATATTTTTATTCTGGAAGCACTTCTATGAGGCTCTATCTTTTCTGATCTTTGGTTTACAGCACTGTTCTCTGGTCACTCTCTAATAAATAGTCTCTCTGTTACTTTGTCCTTTTTAACTTTCCAATTTTGCTAAGTCTGCTATGAGATGCAGAATATAAGATGCATTTTTTAAATCTTCCTGCACATATATAAATCTTTATCTGTTCAACTGCCTTCAGAATTATAATTCCGCAGACTTGCCCTTGATTATATTATTTTATTGTTTAGTCACTAGACCTTACAGAAGCTAGATCTCATTAAGTTTAACATTACAAATTCATACAATACTGAATAATCACTGTTAAATTGGGAATAACAAATTATTATAGATTTTATGTATTAAAATAATTCAGATACATAGGAATATTGATAATAAGGTGATGACAGAATCATTCGTACTAAATTGTCATAATGCCATTTCCATAGATGAAACTGAGTTAAATAAAAAAAAAGTGACACTTATAGCTTACAGTAGCGTAATTTTTCCACTAAAATTTGAGAAGTATGAACATTGTTCATAGCATCGTGGCGGTTTTTGTTCAAAACCTGGTGGAAACACCAATTAAGTGCAGTGGTTTTGGTTCACCAATCTGAGTTTCTTGGCCAATGCACCAATTAAATGTAATGGGTTTAGTGTTGGCAAAATGTCAATGCACTCACTAGAATTATTTACTCTTTTTCTGCTGTGAGACAAAGATTAATAGGACAGCAAAGCAGGCTCAAACTTTAAAGGGTATAAGGAAAACATTTTTTTAACAGAATTAGAAGAAAAATAAAAAGAAATCAGAACCGTCAGAACACTTCTCCTCCTCCTACATGCTCTTTTCCACTGGCAATGTAGACAATATCTGGAGCTTTCAGTCAGTTTATCACCTTTAAAACAGTCTTTCAGCAGTTCACTTAGGGAGAGGAGTCTCTCTTGCCATGGAGACTTCTCCACAAGGAACAGTTCTCTTGTGGCTTCAATGTCCCAGCTAATCAATCACCTGGGAAAAGAAAATCTGTTCGCAGTGTGAAAGTTCCTCCCGTGCCTTTCAGCCTTCCCACAGCTGCCTTCATGGGCCATATCCACTTTTAGGGTACTGTTTTAAGGATGAGCTGTTCAAAAGCAAAGGTTCTCTTCATCTATCTCTGAGATCATCTTCATCTCTGGGAGCAGAGGTTTTCTTTTTCTTCTTCTCTGGGAGCAAAGGGTCTTCATCACTTTTGTCTCTCTCTGTTCAGGCTTTTCATTTGGATCACAGCTACTTCAGCATCTGCTTCCTTCAGCATGGATGCCTTTGCTCATGTCTACGGTTTGAATGCTCCAACCCCCCATGTTTTTTCGTGAGTTACAGCGATTTTTCAGGGTATTAGAGTCCATCACCATGGCCTTACAAAAAAATGTCAGCCCAAGACTAACTAAAGGCATCTCCTCATTCTCCTACCATCTGGGATTTGACTCCTTCTTTACTGACCTTGGTGTTTTCATGTTGTTTCTCTATGTGTCTTCACCCTTTCCTTTTCTCTGACTCAAGAGAGGATTGATGTTTTCAAGTTTCGTCCACGCAGTAAAGAGTTGATATCTCAGCCGGGCCTGCGGATGGCCATATGATCTCTATGGGGCAGCAGCTGGACCACTCGTTGTGATGTTTATTTCAGGGGGGAAAGATAGGGAACCTCTGCCAGGATCTCAGGGGGCCCGGGCCAGAATGGCTGTGGGTGCTCTGGCCGCATGGCTGGTCTCCAGCCCCTGCTGCATTCAATTCCAGCCATGCGGTCACTCTCTGTGTGGGCTGCAGAGCCGCCCCTGGTCTCAGTCACTAATCTCCTGCAGCACTGGGACAGCCCCTCAGCAAGATAGCTTAGTAGTGGCGACCTGTGAAGGATTCTTGGACTGGAAGGGCAGGGCAGATGCTGCTGCAGAGCAGGGCCTGGCCCAGCCCGCAGCTAGTTACCAGTTCAAGGCTGAAACAAGAGAGAGATTCCCAGGGTTTGCCCATTGTAACATGAGTCTTCACAGAAGCTTGTCTAGCTTTCTTAGTGGTTTAACAGGTTGCCAATATTCAAACTAGCCTGCTAATTGGTTCTGTTGGGTCTGGAGGAAGCTGTTAGCAGTCCTCATAAAGAATCACTTCCATAACTGATGATTTTTCTCTTTAACTAAAAACCATACTATGTTAAACCATGAGATTACAAGATATATTTGTTAATTATTTTTCTATTTAATTTCCATTAGACAAGTTTGTGTTAACAATACAGAACAAGCAATGTATAGTTTTAATTCTATAATTAATGTGTTGAAACACATCATTGCCTTGATAACAATAAGAGGGAAATCTGTAGGGATAAAGACGCAGAATATTATGGTAAAGTTGGAAAAGGAGTGGAAAAATGTGCAATGATTAATTCAGACTGAATATTTTCATATTCAGATGAATATTTCTGACTGTAAAACACTGTCATGGGCTACAAATATGAGGAATTAAAGTACTGGATTTCATTCTTTTGACAACATAGAGAGCCATGGATCAATACATATCTATTTATAGCCATTTGTATAGTTTTCCAATTTGACCTAAAAATATAACTTAATCTAAAACTGTATTGTATAGTATATTTAGATATGCTATCCTATATAGATCTTGTTGCTATACATAGTTGGAAAGTCATAAGCCTACAATGAGAAAATAAAATCTCACAATTCAACGTGGTATTTGTAGTATAAAAATACAAAATTTCTTACAGACCAGTATAAAGACAGCAAAGGTGGGTTTTTTTTGAAAAAATTGCTTTGAAATTAGAGTTTATATTTTTTGTACTATTTCTAATGCAGATCTCAAAAAGTAATCATATCAGTTTTTACCGATTTTTTGCATTTTTATTTTTATGTATTTTTGCTGAGATTGAGTCCGAGTTTCTTTTTCATCAAGTTGTTTGAAGTTAATATGAAATAACTAAGTATGAGAATAGCACAAAAGTGTTTGATGAGTGGGTGATGATAAAGACAAGACTCATTTACAGGTGATCTTTCTACTGGAGACAGTACTGACTAGAGTAGGAAATTTAAAATCTTTTTCTTTATAGATCTGATTGTGTACATTGCAGATGAGAGGTTAATAAAAAATAGACTAGTGTTAAACCAGGGTAAAAATTCTGACAGTCAAAAAGTGATTTTGTTGCTTAAATTGTAGATTGCATTGTCCAGAATACTTACAAATCCTGTACATTTTAATAAATAAGTTAAATTGTTGTCTGTTTTCATTTGGAAGAGTGAACTCAATAAGGGAAATAAAGACTGAATATGTCCTCATTCAAGATGAATAATTAGCAAATTTCAGTAAGTATAATGGAAATAAAAATTCACATTGAATCTAAAATCTAATTAATTGAACACAAGACTCTACTAAATTAAGCTTGTATTAGACTATGCATCAGTATACAGAAGATCCTACTATTTCAAAATTGGCTAGGAATGGTCATCAGAGAGATTAGACCAGGTAAACTAAAACTTTTTAATACTAGCACCTTTTAGGTTGATATTCTTAGAAAGACATTGGACTTGAAGGCCACCCTAGATGCAGTGAAATGCAAATTACCTCACACAAGATGAAACACAGCAAAATAAATAAGTTTATAACCATAAATTACACCAAACATGGAGATGTAATACAAATAATTTATGTGTAGAAACTGCTTAAATGTAACAGTGGGTATTGGAATTCTGTATTAATTTATATATAACTTTCAGCCTAACTTTTGGAGGAATTTTAAATAGTTGTTATACATAAGGTTCTCTAAAACAGTCTTCTGATCGTTCAGTGTAAATAATATTTGAGATGTTTGACAGTGTTGTGAATAAGTCTATGTGAACAAGTAAACCTACAGCAATTTATAGTAAAATTTAGCTAACTACAAGAGCAATAAAATCTAGTGTAGTTATGCATATAAAGGAGATATGTTTTGCACCTCCAATTAATTAAATTGCAATATTTTAATTACTTGTACAATAAATTGCATAATTATGTAATGAGAACGAGGAGTAATTATGTTAATTGTAGGTTGTCATTGTATATTAAAAAGCAGAAAGTATTTTCTTGACAAAGCCATTTTACAGAAGTGTTTTTTTGCATGGAGGTGCTAGAAAAGATCCATAATTAACATAGTGCCAAGATTTATATTTAAAAGCCTTTAGTTAGGTATGACTGAATTCAATAATTCCTTCTATTGTTTTAGATGGTACTTGGAGTGAATCCCAAATAAGATTAGGACTTGTTAAAATGCTTAAAAATTAATTAGACATTTCCCTCTTCTCCTCCCCTTTGCATTCTTTTCTCTTAAAAATGCAGGTCCATTAAATCACAAAAAAAAAAAAAAAAAAACCCAAAAAAAACCAAAAAAAAAAACAAACCCAAACCTTAGTAAAGGGGTAACCATCTTACTATTTAGTGTCAGAAGCAAAGGCACATTAAGGAAACCTATGAAGTTCTAGTTCAAAATTGCTTATCATTGTGTAGTACCTTAGTATGCAATCAGAAAAAGTTTTCTGTTAATAATTAAGTCAGGTGTTTGTGGGTTTTTTAGTTAATTTCACATGATTCCATGTTTCACTGATTTAGGGAAATAGCTCCAAAATTCTAAGTGCCATGTATCCAATATTGAGACCTCTAAAACTTGCGTTTTGGATTCTAATTGCCTTTGCTTTCAGGAACATGTGAGATTACTTTATGAAGTTTTTTAATGCAGAGTCCCTTGTGGGCCTTTTACAGCCTCTTTGGCTGGAGAGGCAATAGAATTAGGACAATCTTTTCAGATAGATCCTTTATTTCAATCACTTCCTGGTGAAGCCTACTGAACATGTCTCAGGTGGAGAACTATCTAATCATGGAAGTGAATAAAACCCAGACACAGAACTGACTAAGTATATGTTGCTTGTGGGAGTTAGGTGAAGTTCATGTACTCAAACCTACTTGGCCCTTCAGGTACCATATTCAGGAGATGTATTGTGCACAGAAATATTTTTTTCTGATTAGAAGTATAATGAGGAAAGTCCAGAACACAATAAGAGAAGACCTGACTGATTTTTTTCTCACAAACTACCCACCCTTACTCCCAAACCCTGTTTTACTGAAGAGCTTGCAATTACCTACCTACTGGAGAAATTATCCTGCATGATTCACAACTGTTGATATAAAGCACCGGCGCAAATATAGTAGTAGCCGAAAACTTCTCTTAGACCCTAAGAGGTGCTTCAGCTGAAGCATGGAAAACACTATTTTATTAATGATTTTTGGAAAATTTACTTTAGAGATCCTGATTTAAACCAACAACTTTCAACAGGCAAGATTACTATCATGATGCTCATTGTAACCTTATAAGAAGATAGGGCATTCTAACATAGACTCAGAGAAACATTTAGGTTGGAAAAGATGATTGGAGTCCAACCATTCTGCAATAAATCTGGTGAAATAGAATATAATACAAAGATTGCCAGATGTCAGCTAAAAGAGAAGATGCTGAGCCTATTGGTGGTTCTTATTGGAAATGAAGAGGAGACAACATTAATTACAATATCTCAGAAGAACAGTCTGTTCTCTTGATGCTCATCTTATGGGTATGAGCTCCCATGGGGGAGGTTGCCATCGTTTGAATTTTCCAGATATTCCAGACTTCTGCCATTAACACAGAAAAAAATTGCTGTTTCCACAACAATATTCTATTCTCTGTTCCTTTTACAGTTTGATGAGTTGGCCCTATCAATAAGTTTCTTACTCCTGAAGCATTTGGAGGAAAGGTTCTTGCTAGTTTTGACTCTTTTTGCTGACTATGTCACAAACTCTTGGACTACCTTAATTTGTTTTAATGTTTACCTGCCACTGATTGATTCTTGCTATTGTAGTTATGTGGACTTAATGAAGCATGACCTCTATTCTCTAATCTTCCTTACCCTGCTGCTTAGCCATACTGAATTTGCCTCTTCTCAAGGTTTGTCTTGTTTTGTTTTGTTTTGTTTTGTTTTGTTTTGTTTTGTTTTGTTTTGTTTTGTTTTCCTGTGGTGGATTGCACTGACCTGTGTTATTTGTAGGCTACTTTTAAATTGTCTTCATAATATTGTTAAAGGTTTCATTCTTATAATTACCTCCTTCTTTTTTAAGTAAGTTTCTGTTGGAGAATGGCTTAAGGAGCAAATTCACGGCTCAATGGAAGAATTGTTCAAGCAAAGTCCTTGCTAGGCAAACGCGGCAAGGTCACAGTGTCCTTGGTGGTTTTGCTACCCAAGTTTAGGGAACTAAGATACCAGAAAAATGAGAAGTATGTCTGGGTGGAAATCCCCAGGTAGGAGGGGTATGTAAATATAACCCGCTGACAGTAACCAATCTGTAACTGACAAGTAGGCATAATTAACCGAAGCCCTATAAATGTAACCCTGAATCCTCAATAAACTGAAGCTTGGTTATCAATCACATTGATTGTCCGCTTGTCTTCCCTCATCACTCCTGGCAAGTTTCCTAATTTTTTATCCCTTGAGATTTGAGTTTTAAAATTACATATGTTGCTGGAAGTCTATGAAGATTCATCTATCCCTAGTGGTCCATTGCTAGCAATGGTAAAAAGCTTAATATCTCATACTCAGAAAGAAGTCTGCTCCTGAGTGCAAACTGATTTGTTTCTATGTTTAATATATTAGCTTAAGCAGTAGCTACTTCAAATGCACTGAAATATGTCAGTAAAAGAAGTAATTATACACAAAATATATGTGTGAGCTCATAGAAACTAGTATCCGAGTGGGCTTAGTAAGATATATTCCAAAGGCTTTGTATTCAAAATCATCATAAAACATATATGTATAGATAAAGGGGTTTTAAGGAGTGCAGAAAGAGAGATAAGGGAATTACTAATAATGCATGTTCACAGAAGCAAAAATCCTTCATATAGATTCTGAGAGAAAATAAGATTTCTCTCTTCACCAGCTTCAGCTGGGCAAGTTTTATTAGTATAATGGTGTTTCTGGGAGGACATTTTTGTTTCTTTCTTTTACAGCAGGATTTTGCAGAAGCAAAGGTCAAGTATCTTTGGCTAATACATATTCTTGATATACATTATATCATATTATATCAAAACACAGGCCATATCTCTCAATCTGTTTGGTCTTCCTTAACCAAAAAAAAAAAAAAAAAAAAAAAAAAAAANAAAACAAAACAAAAAAAAAAAAAAAAAAAAAATCACTACAGTAGCCAGAATGAACTATAGACCTTAATGAAATTTTAGCAAGATTGTCTGGTGTTTGACTTTTTTTGTTGTTGTTTAAAGGATGGATATGAAATATTAATCTAATTTTAATTGGGAAGGAGGGTGTTACAGGTTACAAGTTTGAAGGCTTTTAAAACTATTAAAAGCTGTAAAAGTATAAATTATTTTAACAATAATTGGAAACCCCACTACAATATGAAAAATAAAGTGTTCCTAAGCAGTCTGCTAGGAGATAGAGCAAATGATAATTTTAGATCTGAGTTTGTACAGCTATCATAAAATTCATAGAGAAAATCAGACCATAAAAAGGGAGGAAAAATCCAAAGCAAGACACTGTTTTCCTGATAAGCTGTTCTTTATTGAACATTTGTGGCAACAATTATTTAGATTGAACAGATACTCTGATGTGTTCTTTTTATCCAGAAAGATTTAAGGAATTTATGTTGGACAGAGAGACCAAGGTGACAATTCTGTGTTGTCACCTTGTCTTTTGCTGCTCTTTCTAGCCTTCTAATTGTTTACATATTTGAGAGTCAGTTTCTCATGAACTTTCTATAAACAATATTATTGTTGACATTCCCTCCAGGTAGGAGGGACAATTGATGGAAAATTTCTAAGACCAGTGGAATTGAAGAGGTTGAACATCTATCTTCCAATGTGGTCCCTTTCTGTGAAATGTATATAAGGTGAAGTCAAAAAAGTAAACCCCTCTTCTTCTCTCGCTCTGACTTTGTCGTCTCTGTTGTGTCTCTCTGTGATTTTACAGCATCACTGCATAATAAAATCAAAACCAAGTATGAAGACTTCATAATTTAAAATTATTTTCTAAGTTATATAATACAACTTCCTATCACTCTAATATACAATTCTTAGGTTTTTTAGCCCTGCTTTTTGTTTAGATACATGTGTTTGTGAAATTTTGTTAATTTACATGGGTATTTCCTATAAGTTATTGCTTATAATATTCAAGCTTATCTTATTGTTAAGCATTTTCTGACTATATCAGCTCAAAAATAAAGAGATGTGGACTCTGCGGCAGACATAACTTATGCATGTAATCTGAAGTTAAGCATTTTAAGTGATTTTTAAATTACTCTGGTAGCTATCTGTAGCTGCGCGTGACTGCCCACTGGCTAGCCCCGTTACCGCAGGCCACAGGACTGCAGACTGGCGCTGGAGCCACTGCCTGCACAGCGAGTCCTTTTGCTCTCAGGCTAAGGAGTGTGGTTGAAGCAAAAGAAGAAAGGTGGACTCTGTGTAGGTGAACCACACTGGAGGTTTATTTCCAGGAATCCTGCCCAGACAGAGCCCAGATCCTGGGTGCACACAGTTTAAGAATAGGCTAGGATCACAGGGGTGGGAATAACACATGCCCCATGGGAAAGTATTTATGCGTGGCTTTGTTTGGGATTGATGATTCACCCAAATCTGGGACAAGGGGAGGGGGAATTCCTGGGCCTCTGCCAATCACTCGACGCACTCCCTGGATCTTTCCAGAAAACAGGGAGAGGTCAGATTATGACTGACAGGGAAAAGGAGGCAGGGGAGAACTGCATTGACAGGGGGCAGGTTTTGGAGAAACCAATAATGGGGATAGGAAAAGGGGTACATAGAACGAACCATCAAATGTCCATATAACAAGTCACATAAACCATAAAAAAATGAATAAACTTGAACTGTTACAAAATGGAATAGAGAAAGCAATTAATTCTGCATCATCACAGATAGCAGTTGTTATTTTAAATATTTCTCCGTGCTGCAGAATTTGATAGTATTAAGCATAGCGCTCTTATTTTCTTCTCCTATTCTACTTTAACACGTATGATAGTAAAGGTCCAGAGTGGGTCAGATGGCTAAGGTGTACTGCATATTTCTGAGCATCCAGCTGGGGTGGGGTTCTTCTGATATGGGACTACATTCAGTTAATAGCATATCTATTTGCTAGCACCTCAGAAAACACAATTTACTTCAGGGAAATATCATCTGCAGACCGGATGACTGCTAGAATGGTTTGTCTAATACTCCTGTGATACAAAGAAATCTTACTTTTGTCTTTCCTTGGGGAAAGGATTAATAAATAAGTATCACATAAATATGGTGGGATGACTCTTGTGACTGGAGTGCTTTAGTGGATGGCTACAAGCTCTTCAGAAGGGACAGGTGAGGAAGGAGAGGCAGGGGGGTGGCTCTGTACACTGGGGAGGGTTTTGGCTGTACAGAGCTTAGGGACAGTGGGGGTAAGGCTGAGGGCCTGTGGGTGACAGTCAGAGGAATGGCCAACAGGGCAGAGATCCTGCTGGGAGTCTGTCACAGACCACCCAGCCAGGATAAAGTGAAATATTCTGTCAGTGGGTGTTTCATGATCACTAGCCCTGTTCTTGTCAGAGAATTAAAGTGGCCAAATGCCTGCTGGAAACTCAACACAGTGGAGATGAGACAGTCTGGGAGGTTCCTGGAGTGTGTGGAAGGTAACTTCCAGACACAGCTGGTAGGAGAGCAAACCAGGGCATGCCCTGCCAGACCTGCTGTTCACAAACAGAGAAGGGCTGTGGGACATGTGGCCAGGGGCTGTCTTGGGCACAGTCACCATGGAATCTTTGATTCATAGTGAAGTAAGGAAAGGGATTAACAAAATGTCTGCTGGGGTCTTCTGGAAGGCAGATTTTGTCCTCTTCAGGATACTCTTTCAGAGAGCCCCTCAGGATCTTTATCAATTATCTGGATGAGGGGATTGAGAGGACCCTAGTGAGTTCACAGATGACTAACTTGGGTGGGAGTGTTGAACTGTGGATGGTTGGAAGACTTTGGACCTGTGGAACCTGTCCTCTGTGCTACCATCCACTTTCTCTCCTCATTGCTCTGGGATGCTTATGCAGGATGTGGTGCTGACGAGAGGCAGCAGTGTGGCTCTGGGACATGGAAATGAACAGAAAGCAGCAAAATGCGTCTGAGCTCAGCAAGGCTGAGGTTGACAGGGAGTAGTCACTTGAAGGGACTGCGTTCCTCCCCAGCACAGCAGAGAGATCAAAGGTGTCAGTGCCAAGATGAGCCAAAACGGAGCCCAGGTGAGCCAAAAGGAGAGGATGGTGGAATAGTGCAAAAAGCATAAGCAACCCATAGGAACGAGCCTCCAGCATGGCAGAGCAGTAGTAGCAATAACACAGGCACATGCATGGAACTGAGCTCAGCAAAGGGGTGGCATCACCCTATTCAGACAACCTGCTTCCCAGGGGATTTGTTTGTCAGTTTTTTCATTGTTTTCAGGCCGGGGGAGGGAAACTCTAGCCACAGTAGTTTTCCTGCCATCCTAGTCTTCGTGTTGCCCCTGACGACTGTGTCATCAGCACATGGGAACAGTCTCCATAATGCTTTTATTCCTGATGGCCACATGGGGAGCATGTGGGAATGCTCACCATAATGGCTTTTTCTCATGAAGCCACATGGATGGATTCGGGGAGTGTCTGCCATCTTTCTTTTGTTCCCAGTCACATCTTTTTGTGGGTATAACATCTTTGTTTTTGTAAACGTTTGCAATTAATATTGATGTTGGTTGATGTTTGTGTGCTTTGTACTTTCAGTAAATTCTCAACCCATAATTTCTGCTTTTGTACCTCCCTTACCAGAATGGGCAGCTGAAAAGGAAGTGGCTTATTTGAAGTTTAATTTCCATCTAGTCTTAAAACCAGTGCAACATGACAAGATAAGATTAATGTTCAGAATCAATGATCTTGGAGGTCTTTTCCACAGTAGAATTCCATGATTCCATGATTCTGTAGGTTTGTGAGGTGGTTGGTTTGGTTTGGTTTGGGATTGTTATCTCAATTTATGGATATTGATATATTGCATTGCTTGCATTTTGCCTGATGGCAATGTCCAGCCGAGTGAACTCTTGCACACCTTACTTATTCAAAAGGAAATGTGAAGAAAATGTTTAGGGACAACTCTTTTGGTTGTTTGTAAGTCAGATTTGAATGACCTAGGTTTTAGAAAGTAAAATCATCTCCATCAAATAACATAACTACATCACAGAAATTAATAGAATGCGTTTTGACAGGAGTTCCATGTTCACCTCTGTAGGTCTTCTGTCCCTTTTTTTACTTTCTTGACCTTGGGAATGAAACACTCATGAGTTTAGAGGAAGTGACATTTGACTATTAAACAGCTCTTATATTATGGGAATTATTAAATTTATATAATTGATTTATTAATATAAACTGAAGGATGGATTTATTGAGAACAGCCCTGCAGACAAGAACTTGGGGATACCAGTGGATGAAAAACCTGAGTCTCCTGACCAGCATCAAAAGAAGCATGAGCACCATAGTGAGGGAGGCGATTTTTCCCCTCTACTCCATTCTTGTGAGATTCCATGGGAAGTGTGACATCCAGGTCTGGGTTCCCCAGCACAAGAAAGCCATGAACCTGTTTGAGTGGGTCCAGAGGAGGGCCACAAAAAATGGGCACAGGGCTACAACAGCTCTTCTGTGAAGACAAGCTGAGAGAGTTAGGATTGTTCAGCCTGAAGAAAAGTAGCCTAGGGAAAATTTATTGCAGTGTAAGGAGTTTTGGAAAAAAGATGAAGGCTCTTTACTAGAACCAGAACCAGAACACTCTTTACCCATGTAAGACAAGAGATTTAGATTTATATTGTGCATAAGGAAGATGTTTTCTATTATTACAAAATAGAAATACATAGAATAAATATAGAAATAAATAGAAAAATTTCTATTGTATTGTGAGGCACAGGAACAGGTTTCCCAGAGATGTTATGTATACTGCATCATTGAAAATGTTCAAAGTCAGGTTGGAAGGAGCTTGGGACTAACATATATAGTGAAAAATGACTATGTCCATGACAGGGGAGTTGCAATTATATGATCCATGATGATCCTCTCCATCTCAAACCATTCTATGATTCTAAGTCTTGAGTACTTTTTAAAGTGGAGATATAACCCTAAACCAAGCATTAAATAACTTTTGTAAGTTGTGTCAACAAAAATAAAAGTGTATCTCATTGTACATTTAACTTTTTTTCAATGAATATACTGAAACAGAAGGAGCCATAATATCAGCTGTACCAGGCAGAAATACATTTTATCTTGACTTTGTCATTTGAAAAAGTGCCAGAAAATCAATTATTTTAAATCAATATTCTCACATCAAAAATATTACAGGAAATTACTACCTTTGAAATAAAATCACACCAAACACAGGACAATCTATTTCTAATATTATTTTGGAATAACTGATGGCTTCATCTTGTTTTTGAAAAATATTATGGGGGAAATTTGTGAAGCCTTTTCCTCAGCTGTTGTTTTGAAGAGGTGCAGGTGTGAAGAATCTTTGTTCTTTAACATCTTGAATATCACTGTTATGTCATTTGTCTATCAGATATTTCTATAGTGGCAAAACAGTGATATCTTTGAGGAAGGAAGACACAGTAAAAAAGTTATTTTACTTGATAAATACATGAAGTCACAAAATAATCAAAGCATTGATTTTTACCTGTAGCATTCTATGCAGCATATGGCTTTTGGAAGATTCAGGATTGCAGTACAGCAGGAACAGACAACAGTTTACAAAACAATGTCAGTATTTTCATAAAAGATTTATAATCTAAATTAGGATATCTGAAAAAGGCTTGTATTAAACATTATTTTAAAAATTATACAAATCCCCCACATGTATCCATATTGGGTTATCATGAAATATTGATTTTTTTTTCTTTATAAGTATGAAAAAAATATACATATTTCTCTTTCTAGGTGGACAGAGTTAGCTATCAGAGAGTAGGGATAAGGGAAAGTGATAAGCATTACCAAGGCAAGGACATGAATTTCCACAGCTATGGATGAAAGGTGGTAATGGTAGGAGATTAGGAGGGTAAAAATTAGATAAATCTTCACCTGGAAGATGGGAAGATGATCTTGGTTGGTGAAGAAAAATCTTGGGAGATGAGGGATAACATGATGAATATAGAGAAAAACATTCCTAAAACATCTGTTGCAATATAAATAAACTCTGGAGGCTGTTGAATGAATGTAAAACTCAATGTCTCTTCAAAGTGCTAATTTTGCAGTATTTCTGGTCTTTTTCAACATCCCATGTGTTGGAAGGTGAACACTGAAGGCTGTACTTCCAAAGCAATCATCTGAGCTGCAAGTGTGAAGGAACAGAAGGAAACAGAGCCTGGTAGCCAGTATGTTTGGCTTTTTCTTTCTGATCAAATATGTTTTACAGTTGATTTTCTTTTCACCTGTGATGTTCTCTTAACTGCCAATTTACAATGTATGTAAATGTATTATATATTTGCTGTTTTTCTTCTTTGAATATAGTTCTTGGTGGTCCTAAAATTTCCAGCAAGAAATTGGATAAATCTCATTATTTATCAAAATTTATTTCTTAATTTTTAATATAGGGAATCACACAGGACACTGGTTTATTAGTATTTAGACATAAGATCCAATTTTCCTTGAAATTTGGTGCTTTCCTGGTGTACATTAAATATGTGTTTTTACCAATTTTGCTTGAAATTTGGTGTTTTCCTGGTGTACATTAAATATGTGATTTTAGCAGTTTCTGTTTTCACTACTCTGGCAAAGTTTAATAATTTTATTATAATTTTTCACTTTATTAGTACTTCATCATACCTTGTGAATTATTCTTTGCTTTGATGGTGTTAAGTCTAGAATTTTAGAATTGGAAGGTTTCTCATAGTGTTTTGCCGAACACTAATTTTGCAAGAGTAAAAGTGTCACACAATTTGCCATTCCACTCACATTTTCTGATAAAACTACTGCCAAAATTTTATGCCATGAAGACTGTCCCACAGATTCCTGTAAAAAAAGACAAAAATCCTAAATATGCTGTATGTCAGGTGACAAGAAATCAGGTTGGAAATTAGGTTATATTTTGCATTTTGCCAGTTAAAGTATTTATAATGAAATAAGGTGAATCATCAATATCAATTTTATTTCAAGAGAAATGTTGTGACTTCATTTCTCTTTTCTTTTTTATATACAGTGCCTCCAAATGTGATCTCAATAATTTTGTGCCTCACTTTCATGAAGTTTCTTGTTATTTGCCTCAATCATTTCTCTGTCATTCTGAGTAGTTTTAGAAACCAATCTTTTCACAAAATACTGCTTTTGACCATGTTGAAGATATATAGTGATGATGTGTCCTTTCACCGTTTTTCCAATTTTCATCTTTTACATTTATTTGCAGTTGTAGAATTATCCATATACTGAAAATTTACATCCATATAACAACTTTCCTTTTAAAAATATGATTAGATTAAAATATTTGTATGACTGCTGCTCTTCTGCCTGTGCAGCACATGGCTCAGCTGAAACTCCTTATATTTGTTCTGCTATGCATTAGAACTCCAACTGTTTTGGAGTTTTCTACCCAATTCTAATCTAGGTTATGTCTTTCAGAGGTGCTATAATAATAGGTTTAATAGATGTCAAAATAGTACGTTGATATTGGCTGGATGCCAGACACTCACCAAAACCTCTTTATCTCTCTCCTTTGCATCTGTAAGGGGAGACAAAATGTAACAGAGTACATTGATTGAGATCATGACCAAGAGAGACCACTCACCAAATAACATCATGGACAAAACAGGCTCAAATTAGAGATATGAACTGAATTTATTACTAACAAAATCAGAGCAGGATAATGAGAAGTAAAATAACATCTTCAAAACACCTTAAAACCTACTTTCTCTCCTTCCCAGCTCTACCTCCTCCCCAGCTTGTTCAGGAATACAGTGAATGAGGTTGTAATTTATTTCTCACTACTGCTCAGAGCAGGGAGTCTTTCCCCTGTTTCCCTGTGTCGTACCCTCCCATGGGAGCCAGTTCTCTGTGAACTTGTCTGACATGAATTCGTCTCATGAGCAACAGTTCTCAGTGGACTGCTGCGCTGTGAGTCCATCCCACGGCAACAGCTCTTCCCAAACTTGTAGTGCAGGTTAGTCTTCCATTGGACGCAGTTCTTCAAGGACAGGCTGTTCCAGCATTGTCTTCACTCTCCATGGACCTTCAATGGCCTCCTCTCAGGCATTTGTCCACTCTGGAATGGGCTTCTCCATGGGCTGTGGGTGGATCTCTGCACCCACAAGGGCTCCATGAGTTGCAGGGCCACAGATGCTTCACCATGGGCTGCACCCATGGGCTGCAGGGGAATCCCAGCTCAAACACCTGGAGCACCTCCTCCCTCTCCTTCTGTACTGACCTCAGTGTCTATAGGGTGGTTCCTCTCACATGTTCTCAGTGTGCTCTTCTCTGACTACAATTACAACTGTGCAATAACTTGTTTTTTCTTCTTAAATATGCTATTACAGGAGTATTACCATCATTTCTAATTGCCCACCCGGATGTGACCAATGGCACATCCGTGTTTGGAGCTGCCAGGATTGGATCTGCCAGACATGGAGGAAGCTACCAGCAGGTTCTCGCAGAAGCCACTCCTGAAGACCTTGCTACCAAAACTTGGCCATGTAAACCCAGTAAAACAACAATGAACAGTTGATCTCTCTCATAAATCCATCATGGAAATATTGATTGATGTTTAAAGATGTGTTTTGGCTGAGCAGAGAATGTAGAAGAGACTAGGGTGTTTTAAAAGGGAAAAGGTCACCTAAATATGAGAGGTTATTACAGACTCACAGTCTTTGTCATTATTTAAATTTCTTACTTTGCATTTTGCAAGAGCATAAAGTTAATTGTATATAGTATCGTGGCACTGCAGGGATTCCACAGTTGTAAAAATGCAAGATTACTGTATTCTCACTTTTCTGAGAACTAAGTGAGGTTTCAAGGACAAATATAAATCCTGGACAGGCTTCAAATTACATAGTTAGCTACTAAGAAGAAATAACATGATGTTTGATCATTTTCAGTTAAATTTTCTGGAAAATTTCTACTTGAAAAATTAGCATATTTATGCTAATAATTCAATTCTACATCATAAAAAGTTTCTGGAAAGATGCTCTGTAAGACATTAATGAAGATAAGATTGGCTTTCTAAATTATATTCATATCAATTATTTCTAATACATAAAATATTCGTTAGTAGTTGAAATTTCAACTATTAGTTGGATAAGCTTATAATAAATTTAAATTTAGGGAAATGTAGTAATTAAACGAGAAAAAATCTTATTATAATTACTATAAAATTGTTAATTGATACTACATAATATTGTCAATAAACATTAGACCTTAAAGAGGATTTAGAAGAAACATATTTTCACTGAGAATAAGAAAGTGTTTAAGTCACGGTAAATGCTTAATCTACACTTTAAAATGAACATGTAACTGGTAAGTTTAAAAAAAATAGGTTTTAAAAATAGGTGAAGATGTGGCTTTTGTCTTATATGGCACATAAAAGGAAAAAAAAAAAAAAAAAAAGTGTGTTTGTTTGAATAGCACAACTGGGCAAATTTCTGCATTACTTTAAAATGAAAATGTCCCCAGTTATGAATTAAACATTTCAAGGCAGCAACAAAATTTGTATTTTAGGGTGAGTATTTTAATTCAGCTATAACTTTCGAGGTCTGACAGGAAACTGAAGATATTTGAGTATCATTCTTCCAGGTCTGCACACTTTAATATGCCAAAGGAGTGCTGTACATCCTGACACATTCTATCTATCCAATTTGTTTTCCCGTTATTTTGTTGAAGCTACAAAAGGGTGCAAGAAACTAAGAAAAGGGATATATATCTGCTTGTGTTTACAACTATAATTCCTGAAGAGCTAATGCAAAATACTTGGTTAAACTAACTTGTTTGTCTTCTTCCCATACTGTTTTGTTTCAACAACAAAACTTTCTCAGTTTTTCTGTAATAATGACATCACTTTGAGAACAACTTACCCAGCCAGCTGGGGCAGCAGTGGCAGCAGCAGCAGTAGCAATGACAGAGGTTAAGCCTGAGAGTGAGCATTAGTTTGCTGAGGAACACCCAAGCAGCAGTCCCGTGCTCTGTTAAGACCTGGAAGCCGTTGTGGGACATTTGAACATCACCAGGGAGTATCAGCAACTCAGAGTCTGTGTCAGAAGGACATGGCACAGCACTTTGCAGGACAGTTCATTGCAGTCTTATGGACAAAGTGGCAGAAAAGTCCAAATGTTTTGTCTATTCAACCTTATGCCTATTTCAGGTTGTGATTTGACCTTTGAGTCTTCATCTCCATACTGAGACACAGTTCTTACACATACGTGGCAAAGATGAATACTAAAGATGCAAAAATCTTTTACAATTCTTCCTTCGTAGTTTGTTATTGTGTGTGTCAGACAAGAACAGGTATTACTTGTTTAGTTAAGTATTCAATGATTCTGAATAATAATCTAAAACTAAAAACAAGTGTGAAAATGTAGTACTAGAAATCATAGAGAAATCTTAGACTTAGTATGGAATTTAAATTACAAAGTCTTGAAAAATTACTGTGAATACAGGGTGTCAAAAGTGAAAACTGTTAAAAGCTGAGTTAATTGCATTGATTTTGAAGCCACTGGAAGATGCAGCTACTGCTTTGCAGATAGGTAATTCTACTGAATAGGCAATCATCGTAATTTGTATTTGATTTAGGTATTTTAAAAATACCTGGGTACTGTCTGAGCAGTTACTGAAATTCATAAATGCTACCATTATCCAACATTTTTAATGTAATACATCAGTAACGTCTACAAAAGATGTTAAATAACATGTTTGAGAAAAATAAGAAATGAGAAAGAGTAAAAAAATTTAAATGCAAAAAATTTTACCCAGAATAGAAAGTTGGTCTCTAATCTTCATAAAAAGTCATTCTGAAAATGGGAGAAGGATAGAAATGATAAAAAAATCTGTACAATATTAAAAATATTGTGTTGCAGTGAACAGCTCTGTCTCTGGGGTCAGCCCTGCCTGGCTGACCACCAGCAGCCCTGGCTGCACTCCAACAGAACCTTTGTGTGGGTTCTTGGCTCTGCAGTACCGTTACCTTCGCTGTCACGGCCGTGGTCAGAAAGAGGGGACTCTCTCAAGGCTTTGGGAGAAGATTTTATTCGGGGAACACAGGGGAAACCCCTGGCCCCAGGCTTAGAGCCTCTGAAGAGAGAGACCCCGAACCTGAGTCCTTCGGGGCTTTTACCAGTCCGATTCCAAGGGGTGGGTACAAGTTGTAAACCAATAAAACAAAACAAGGTGGCAAATGCCAACAGAATTATCTAAACAAGAACAAATTAAGCTAAATTGGAGTGGTGTGCTCTGGGTGTCCACCAACCACTGGCCGAACCTCTAGACCTTGGGGATGATTGATGGACAGAGGGGGAAAGATACATTACAAAGGATGGGTAGGGAATGATCTTAGGGAGGGACCAATAGAAAACAGTGTCTGGGCAAAGGCCTGGGTTGTCTTGGCAACTCTTATCAACTTCTGATAAGGACAGGGGGCCCTTCTACAAAATATCTAACCAGCTAAGCTAAAATTACAGTTTACAATAAACACTATTATAACACTTATAAAAATAAATCCAAACAATGCTACAATATTGTGTTTAAAAATATGATAAAGAAAAATAAAGACATTTGTTAAAAATCTGTTGCAAAAATTATTTCCATATAATTGCAAAAAATTTTAAGTAAGAAAAACTTAGAAATTCAATGCAACATCCAGTTCATACAAACTGTTAGAATTTCCTCCATTTTTGTTTTCTTCCAATATTAGATAAAATATTAAATAAAATTTTGAAGATAGTTATCAGTTATTAAATAATTAATGACCAGACCAGTGCTTTCCTTATAAAACTGAAAAAAGGCATTGCCACACTGCTGTTTGTATTATATTTCTTGAAATAAATCATATATCAAACTATATATGATACCTTTCATGGAATTGTATCAATAGCAACATGGTATATTCCTTCTTTTGTTGTGTTTTTACTAATAAATACTAAACATGGTGACAGAATAAACACTAAACATGGTGACAGAAAAGACTTGCAATTTATTCTATATAATATTTTTTCTCTGGTAACTTCATAGTTAGAATTCAAAAATGAATAAAACTATTTCAGAGGAAAGACATCTCATATTAAACTATTATGCTCATTTACCATCTTGAAAAAGACAGAAATAAAACATATCTATTTCAGATTTATGTTTGATTGTTGCAGTTTGGGTCTCTGCA
>WEIU01009864.1:1951-32372 GCA_013389925.1 Aegithalos caudatus
GTTGCCTCTAGGCCTTTAATAGTACCACTAACAAGAGTCTGATTCCATCCTCTCAGCTGTCTCCCATGAGGTCTTTATACAAATGGGTAAAATAATCTTGAGCCTTGTTTTCCCTAGGGTGAAAAATTCCAGCTCTCTCAACATCTTCTCATATATCAGAAGATCTAATCCCCTAATCATCTCTGTATCCCTAAATCACTAGGTTCCTTCTCTTTAAAACATTTGTATTTCTTATTTACACTACACAATTTCTAAACCTATTTTAAAGTGAAATTTCCCTTCCAGCATTTGTGAAGAGCAAACAACATTTACACTTTTAATTATTTTCCCTGATTTTCACCTCTAACTTCCTGATTGCCAAACTGTCTAAGGAAGCTGGATGCATTCCTGAAATGCCTGGCTGATTTTTCAGTGTCCAGAAGCCAAATTGTTTTGTTTTGAATAATTTCTTTTCAAACTGCTTTAGTGAACTTGGGAAGAGAAATTATTTTTATGCTCAAAAAATCTGCAAAAAAGCTTTTAGATGTAATTTTGAATTTCTTCTCCATTCACAAACTGCCTTTTCTCCCCAGTCCAGTTATTACCACCTTTGTCACCAACAAAGCTTGTATTCAAACAGAGAAAGATGAAAAAAATAAATGCATAATATTTGCTGATGATTCTATGGAAGTATAATTTATGCAAGTTTGCTACAAAGGCACTTACAAATGATTCTTTGAGGCATAAAGACATAGCCACATTGAACAGCAGGCCATCAAGGACCACCAATAATAAAAGAAATACGTGGGACTGCTGTTGGAAAGACTTTTGTCAATCTTTTGATTTAAACCATGTCTAATTAAAGTTAAGGAAAAATGTTACTAGGTAAACAAAAATTAGTCAGGTCCCACTTTCCCATCCCCAGGACGGCTGATTAGCTTAATGAATAACCAAAGCATCTTATTCTGTCCACTTTAATTTGTGACCTAATTTTAGCTGCTGGGCTTGTGATTGGTCTCTAGGATCAGGAAAACAATGGATGGCTACCTTAGTCTGATATCTTCCCAAGGGTTTGAAATTTATCTTTCTGCACTATCAATGGAAAAGAATTACCACAACACGTCCTGTGTGAACCTACGTTTAAGGAAATATTCCATGGTGATGAATCTGTGAAACCAGCTGTGTTCAGAGATTAGCATCAATAGATTGTTATCTAAAAAAGCTTAAAAGTTGCTTGCAGTTAAGTTTAACTTCACTGAAACTTAAGTCTAAGTTCACTTTGCAGTTAACTATTTATATTTTTCAACTGACTTATAAATAATGTCACCCTATAAATCACACATGAGTGAGGAAGAAAATGTTTCCCTGGTATACAGACAAACAGGCTAATTCACAGGGACTCTAGTTAGCCTGTCTATCATGAAGTTCATGTAGTAATGGAAATACTGTAACATCTCTGAAACTGCTATTTCACATGGCTATACCAGAGCCTTCTCTGGGTTCTAATCAATAGTCTCAATATCCCTGTAAATTTACAAAGCACCTATTTTTCTGAGCCAGGTATAAAAATGCAAGTGATTCTTATAGTTCAGATAGGGAAGAGAAATGAATAACTTTTTATTAGTTGGAAAATGGAAAGATATGTTCTCATTTATTTATTTCTTTGCTTGTGATTAGATTCTTTGTCAGGAAAGGATTTGTAGATTTTTTTTTTTTAATTATTTTTACTTATGCTATTATCTTAATGGCCAAAAGAACTTCTGAAGCCAGGACAAGAAATAATTTTTGAAATTTAGAGTGTACCTCTTTGGCTGTCGTGTTCTTTGCCTATGTGCTGAAGCTGTGAAAAAGCTTAACTGATTAGGCTTATTATAAGACTCTTGAGTTTTGGGAAAAAACTGGTAATTTTTAGTACTGAAGAACAACAGACTTGTCTTTATGGGGCTTGTCCTGGGATAAGAAATGAAAGAATTGAAATGTAGTTTTTTGGGGAAAACCCGATGCTTGATATCTGTGTCTTACCAGACTTTAGAAAATAATAACAATCCTTATAAAACAGGTTTTATTGAAACCTGAAGACTATTAGACATTTCATATTTCATATTATGGTATTTATTTTCTCTTAATTGTGTCAATTATAGTAGGTTTTGTTCATTTCTACAATAATCTCAGACTTCAGTTCACTTATTAAATTGTTTTGGTCCTGAAAACATGCAAGGAAATCAGTACCTTCTAAGAAGCAGAATTGTTTTCTGAATTCCAATTAACTTTTTCTCTGTGGAATTTTGTATTGGAATCTACAAGGCAGTAATTGAAAATAAAAATAAGCAAACTGTACCTAAAATATCTGTGCTTCATTTATTAATTTGAGACAGGTTGTTGACATTTCTTATATCCTAGAGTAGCTTTTAAAATATTGAGAAAATATTTAGTTAATTCTTTTGTGTCCGAAAGGATCTGTTGCCTCCCTTTCCCACCCCCCCGCCACAACTGACATAAGAGATTTCACTGAGGAAATTTCCTCTCTTGATTTTTCACTAAGTGTACATTCACCCCTTTTAGAGAAGATGATTTCTTGGGAATCAGTGTTTGTCAACCTTCTTCTAAACCAAGCCATGCTATACATTCTGTTTTGAATGGATGCAGAATGGATGAATGGATACTAGTTGAATTTAAAGTAAGAGGTTTTTTTTTTTTTTTTTTTTCTGCTAATTCTAATTTGGACATTAAAAAGATGAGGTATAAGTTTCAGGGACTTTCCAGGAGAAACCCGTTAAATTTCAGGAATATTTGAAAAACTATAGGGAAATGATATAATGACAATGACAATGAATTTGCATGCAGTGGAAGTTGAGTATAATAATTTTGATCATTTTACAAGAAAAATATTTTACAACATGAAAACCTATTTTTGTGTTCCTGAAATTAGTGGTCAATGAATATTTCTAGAAGCTGGCTTTATTTATTTATTTATTTATTTATTTTTGATGCCAGACATCCCATGGTAACAGTCATCAAAGCCAAATATCAGGGAATGCAGACATGGTAAAGACTGCACGCTTTTACTATTTGTCTATCATTTGAATCATAGGTGCTCCAAGCTGGGATAAAAATAAATTTTGTAGTTGTATATTAATGAATCTGTCCTGAACAATTATCTTAAAATGATGAGGATATAAATTAAGTTTTTCTCTACTGTTTTGGAGGAATCTTCCACTCAATTCAACTGTCAAATCAAGTCAAATGTCAGCATAATTGGTTGCAAAGTAGTCCTTAATAAGTCCTTAGTAATCAGTATTTCAACTGTCAGTCTAATTTAGTGTGACTGCAACGTTCATAATTACAAGAAGTTTTAGAGCTGCAGTTAACCACTGGAGAGGCAGGGGGGCTCACAGAATGCTTCGGTGAGCTGTCAAGAGATCAGAAACATTTTAAAATTTGAATGTGCTTTTAACCACTTTACTGTGTAAAAGGAGTATGTTAAATGTCATCTTTAAAGGCATCTCTGTGATAATAGCATGGACCCAACGAGATGTGAATAATACAATAATTTGCTGCCATTTTACTAAGTGATATGATAATAACACTGTGCCATTACTTGAAATACTTCTTATTAAGTGCTTGCAGATTAAATATCAAATGCCCTATTGTTCTACCTAAACAACTTATCCATCAATTTTGTGATATTTATTATCCAAAAGAAAAGAAAATTTTATATGTTACCATAGGGTTCCTATAGTAACAGTTTTGAATGCAACACGTCCACTGTGCTGATAATAGGAGAAAACAAAACAAAACAAACATTGCTGAATTAACATGATAGGCACCAAGCTGCAGGAAGATCTGCTTGTGTGACCTTGCAATCCCTGACTGGGATTTCTCTCAGGGAAATTAAGTAGAGCATTTAGCATAATCTTAAAGAAAGTGATTAATTTACAGGATTTTTTCCCCCTTCCTTTCCTCTGGTATTATTTAATACTGTTTAACAGTTCCATGGGAGAGATGATTCCAGTTGAATATGGAATTGTAATTCATTGCATGTATTTCCACTTCCCCTAAACCAGAAATAGTCAGTTAACTGTTGTCACACTTTGCTGAGATTTGCTAATTTTTCTGCCAAATCCCACAGGGTATTTAAGAAATTTTACTTGGTGCATCTCCTTCAGGGGTAGAGAAGTGGGACCTCCTGGTTCCCAGGCACCTGGGAGAATATTGCAAATAAGGTATATAACTTAGGGCAAGATTCAGAAGATTCAGCTGACCAAACCTGAACCTCTACAAACTCTAGCATCTTTAGGTTCTAGAAAATAACTCACAAAATTTTTGTGGTATCATTAGTCTATGTTTTTTAGTTGTCTATTTGCAGATATAGTGAACAGATCATTAAAAGTACATATTGTTTCCATCAACCCCGGTTTAGGGGAGATGAGTTTGATATTAAGAAATTGGTTGTGTGTAACTAAACATCTGATTTACTTGCAGCATTCATACATGCACATTCCACATTCTGTTGGAAGTTCATTTTAAACTTCATTGGAATTTCTGAAAAGAAGATAACAGTAGGAGATAAACATGGAAAAAATTCTGAAGAGAAACATTCAACTGCCGTGTAAGCAGAATCATACTATGGCTGTAGCACTGACAGAAGGCAGAGGCTGCAACCTATGAAGGTGGGAGATGTCTTCAGCACTTTCTCCCTATAATTTACAAATTTAAAATCAATTTTATAAATAGAATTACACAGTTAAAAGTGTAACTACAGCAACTGTATGTATTTCATACATATTATAGTCACAAGTAAAAAATTGGCAAATAGTTCAAATTTCGTAGAATTCAGAAAAACTTAATGAAGAACTTTAAGACTGGGGTTATGGTCAAGAAAGGTAAATCTACAAGGTCCTTAGCTGTAATATTATTTTAGATTTTTTTAATAGGTAAGAAAACCTCATTAATTTTTGTTGTTAAGTAGGCTGTAAATGGGAGTCATAGCTATGTGACTCAAACTGACAAGAGCTGTGGATGAGTTGTGAAGATAGTGCCAAAGTGCAAGAAGTTTCCCTATAAAAATCTTATTCAGCTTCTGCAACGATGGTAATTTTGAAGTAAGAGAATTTACGCTTGCAATTGGTAGAAGTAAGAGCAGAATCTAGCCCACCTCTTGCTTTTAAAAATCTTGATCTTTATAAATTCCTGGAAATATTTGTTTTAACTTCTAGATTTTGTTTAGTATCTCTAACTTCTTCAGAAAGCCTGAAAAACTAAAGTTAAATAATTAATTACAGTAACATAATATTTCATAAATACTAATGTCTGGGACATTTTTAATGCTTTCCAGCAGTTGGTCATGTTCCTGTTTGACAGCTGTCAGAGCAACTTTAGTACATTGCTACTAGTTTAGAGAGTAATAATAACTATAGTACATTACAGGACTGCCTTTGCTCCAAGAAAAAAATCTCATGAATTGTGAAATACACTTATCTCTATTAAAAACAAAACAAAACAAAACAAAACAAAACAAAACAAAACAAAACAAAACAAAGCAAAACAAAACAAAACAAAACAAAACAAAACAAAACAAAAAAAAAAAACCCCACAAAAACTTTCTGTGCTTTACTTAAAAGATTTGACTTCTTTTTTTAGACAGCATGGAAGAGGTTTTATTTTAACTTGTAAAGCCAAATACAAATGATACAGCTTAGAAATTTGAATCAGAATTAATTTCTTTTTGTGCCAGATGGTGTAAAGCTGTCAGATTTATGGTTTTTTAAGATTTTTCTTTCAAATTGATGATGGTATTGTGTGTAGCCATTTTCCCCTGATTGCCAAAATATCTTTCTAGACATTAGTGCACACTATGGCAGTGTGAGGCAGGGGCAGCATGGTGGGGGTCTGTCCATGCTAAAGACAGCTGGCAGCTAAGGAATGATTTATTTTAATGCTGCATTGGTGTGTTTATAGCAATTCAGCCAGACACATACTTTATACCATTTACGTTTTTAGAGATGAACATGCAGCATATGATTTCCAGCAGTGAATCTGAGATCTCTCTGAGAAGGAAAACATGAAAAAGGGAAAAAATGGGAAAACCTATCAAGTAGGATTTTATATTCATAAGGTTTACCTGTATATTACAGAATTTTTTAAGAAAGAAATTTTTGTTAAATAAGCCTTCCTTAGGTGACTATGTTGTATAGATGCAAAGAATAAAAACTCCCTTGTTTAGCTCCTGAACTTTTTGTATCATGTTTTATTTACTGAGCATTGTAAGCATTTCACTTTAAATGATAAAGTGATGTAGCCTTACCACAAGTACTATGTGTGGTTTTGGGTTCCACAATATAAGGGACATACAAAGCTGTAGGAAAATGTCCAAATGAGGGCAATGAAAATGGTGAAGGGCCTTGAGAGGAGGCCCTGTGAGGAGTTGCTGAGATCCCTTGGTCTGTTCAGCCTGGAGGAGACTAAGGGAGCCCTCACTGCAGGGACAACTTCCTCATGAGAGGAACAGGAGGGGCAGGTACTCATCTCTGTTCTCTGGTGACCAGTGACAGGACCCAAGGAAATGGCTTGAAGTTGTGCCAGAGGAAGATTAGAAAAGGATTTTTCACCCAGAGGGTGGCTGGGCACTGGAACAGACTCCTCAGGGAAGTGGTCACAGTGCCAGCCTGACAGAGCTCAATAAGTGTTTGGACAATGCTCTCAGGCACACGGTCTGATCCTTGAGGCTGGTCCTGTGCAGGTCCAGGAGTTGGACTTGATCATCCTCGTGGGTCCCTTCCAACTCAGCTTCCAACTGTGATTTTATGACTTGTTTGAAAACTTGGGACATAAGGGTTTCTAAATGTTTTTGAAATGCAGTAGTTGACACAATTATAGTTTTATGAATGCTGTTCAAGTGAAAGTATCCTCTGTTATATCTTGCAGACAGATATTGTCTATCACAATCCTCTTTTACTGCAGAGGTGGTATCTATTGTAGATACATATTACTTGCCATGTCTTTGTGATTTGAGTATCTATAATTATGTGAAGTTTTACATGGTCATAATATGGAGGGATTTTTTTTTTTCCTAAAGTCAAAATAATAAGTCATAGAAGGCAGAAAACCAAAACTCCAGTCCTTGGTGGTGATTCATGTGAGTGGAAGTCTGTATATGAGACTTTCTGGAGACAAGAATATTCTTATGTTAGAATACAGACAAGATGGTTTTCAGTGTGTTTTTTTCTGCTAGATTTTAAACTATATAAAATGTCAGTACTGTAGAAGCATGAGCCTCTTACAATTTATGCTGTGTATTATTTGGATACAGTTTTTATATGTAAGCTTTGATTTTGTTTCATGCATTTTTATTTATTTTGTGCCATTGTTAGTAATTTGTTTCTGCAGACAAAAATAGCCCATTATATAATTAAGGATAGAACCCTGCAGCTCTCAGGGTACATGAACTTCTGAGTAACTATATAAATGACAAGTCCTTTTACTTCCATCTGAGATTTTTCAGGCGTTTCAGTTAGGCTACCTTGAAGATAACCAGGATGACAGTGAATCGCTGACTGTTTAAACGGCCATCGGGGGAAACAAGGCATAATCAGGGTAAGGTTTATTCATTGTCAGTGCTATGAACTCCATTGCTAGAAAGCCTACCAGTAAAAGTTGAGGCCAAGGCAACAGTGTTTTTAAAGCACTTGGATTTGAAAGCAGAGAGTTTCCCTCCTCTACCCAGAGCCAGCTGGGTGCTCCAGCCTGGGCATCCTGCAGGAGGCACAGCCCCAGCAGCTGGGGCTGCATGGTGGGACTGAGACCCCAGCACACACTGTGGCACTGCAGTAATGCCTAAGTCCTGTGCCCTTGGTGGGTGATGTGAGGAGGAGGTGCTCACATGTGTTGTGAGATTTGACCAGTGGTGAGGAATAGCTTCAGAAGTTTAGCAGCCAGTGGAAGGGTTGTCCCGGACTCAAGTGCAAAAAAAAAATCTTTGCTGCATTTTTTCATCAAAGGGGTGGTAGGATCTTAGGATAGTTCAGGTTGGATGTAACCTAAGGAGAAGTCAGCTTGAGCTGACCCAGGTGCTTCAGGGTCTTTATCCAGCTGGGTCTTGAAAGTTCCCAAGGATGAAGAGAGACTGCACAGCTTCCGTGGGCAATTTCTTCTAAGATTTAACCATTCTCATGAGGGAAAGATGTGTAAGAGTGTGAACCTCTCTAGTTTTATTTTATGCTCTTTGTGTTTCACCTACTCACCATGTCCCACTGTGAAGATCCTGATCTACCTTCCTACAACCTTCCTGTGGGTGCTGGGGAGCTGTTCTTTGCTCAAAACCATTTTTTCAGGCTGAATAAACCCATCTCCCTGCCAGAGTGGCAGCCCTTTGCTGCTAATCCAGTCTATCACCCTGCCTTGTATCAGGCAACCACAACTAAGTAGAGTGCTCTAGCAGTGCTCCAAGGAGTGCTGATGGAGGGGGATAATCCCTTCCCTCCATGTACTGGCTCTGCTCCTGCTAATGCAGCCCAGGAGAGCCCAGGCTCTCAGCTGCCAGGGCACTGCTCAGCTTGCTGCCCACATGAGTAATTTAAACACCAAAGGAATAGAGGTGGGTTTTTAGTCAAATAACTGATTTTTAACTCGCTCTCTTACAAATGTCTCCCTTACAAATGTAGTCTTGCAAATATAAGTTAGAGAAAAATGATGTCTGAAAGCTGAACAGAGGAAACATTCATTTTAGCCTCCAAAGCCTGGCTAGTGTCCTCTATATATGTATTTAAATATTTTCCTTTGAGAATGTGGTTATATGTCACCCTACATGTTAATTAATTTGAGGGCTTATATTATCCAGCCATCACTCTCCCATTGCCTTTGTGACAATTTCCTGTGCCAGTTTCAAGAAACCATTTAAGAAAAACTTGTAGAAACAAATAACTTCTGAGATCACCCCAGAATCCTCAGACCAGATCTGCTGTTTGGAATCTTGGTCTGGGTCCAGTCAAAGAAATATCAGCTGTCATGAAAATGCCATGAATCATCTTGGATTCCTTGAGTTTAGTTATGAAACTAATATTTTATATTTCAGCATGATTGAAAATGACAGGAACATTTTAATTGTCTTTGTGTGTGCTGTTTTTAAAAATGCTATGTGTGACTGCTCTGCTTTGCTGGTATTTTGTAGTTTCAAATGTCTTCTGGGAAAATTAATAGTATACTAGTAAAAAATGCCAGAATATATGTTAACAAAAATTAGTATTTTGGAGATTATCTTTGGTTTTTCTGAATTGTTTATCATTGTTTATCACAAACTTTTAAGGCTTCAAAGGTAAAATCAATATTAACCCCCAACTGAAAACTAGAAGCATTCATTTTGTATTAGTCTAATTTGCCACATTTGACACAACTGCCTGTTAAATGAGAAAGCATCATTAATACCAAAGAGATATTTTTAAAAACAATTTCTTGAATTGGTTAATATTCGTATCTTGAAAAAAATTATGTTCTTATATTCTTATATTCCTTGGTTTGGACACAATTACAACTTTTTTTCTCTTTTTTTTTTTTCTTTGAATTCTATCACAAAATTAATTTGAACAGTATCAGCAAGCAATAAATAAATCTTGTAGCTTCATGAAAGTGATAGAATTCCAACATATCAAAAGGTACAGGTTTCAGAAATCATATTTTTCATACTTATGAAACCTCTTTTTTCTTAAACCGATGTTTTATTAACAGCCTTTTTTAGCTCTTCTGGCAATGGGGAGAGTTTGTTGTTTGGGATTTTTTTTTAGGACTTGCAATACAGATTTCAAAATCAACAAATGTTTATGTTGTTAAAATTTATCCTTTTTAATAGTGAAGTTCAGTAATGAAAAATAATCTTTTTAATCTTAACTAATGTGCCTGTTTCCTCACTACTATGAAATTTACTACACCAGTATCTTCAAATTTAAGTGCAACATTTCTTATCATTTACCAGAAAGTTACATATGGTTACTTATATGTAGTGACTAAAGTAATTTAAAATTATCACTTTTCAATCTCATAATTAATGCAAAGATAGAATATGCTTTATTAGGTATAATGTGTGTGACAGTGCAAATAAATCAAATCAAAATATCCAGAGTAATATATTGTTTACTGAATTTTAATGAGAGCACCAATCTAATCTAATAGCCACAAATTCCTTAATCCACAGCTGCATCCTCTTTCTTTCAATCCTTCTCAACCTTTAAGCATTTTAAATAAAAAGACATTTAGGATTTTTTTTTCATGTACAATCACACAAGTCTTTTGTTTGATTACAGCTACTACACTCTGAATTATGATGAGCTTTTCTCCTGCATGCATTTTGTTGAACCTTTTTTCTTGTTTAGCTAATAGAATATCCTGAACTTTTAAATCCTATCATAACAACGAAAAGTAACACTTACCATGCTGTATTCATGCTTAGTCTTCCCAGTGCTAGTGGAACTTCACCAAACTTGTTCTTAAATAAAAACAATGAAGTTATAACACCTTTCAAATTGAAATCCTAAATGATGGATTGTTACTAGCAGGGGGTCTATGTAGGCATCTTTTAAGCTTATATTAATGACCTCACTCTGAAGACTTGCATAGTTCACATTGCATGACAAATAAATAAGGTGTGTATAAGAACTGTAGAACTTCCAATAGAAAATTATTACTAAGCTTTAGGAAAATTCTCTAAGAGGATTAAAATATACTATGAAGAAAATCTATCAGCAATAAACTGTTTTTTTATGTTCTTCGCATTCAAGAATTGTTTTAAGATCCTTATATAGGGACCTGAAAAGTCTTATGCTTTTTGCAATTTTACAATCTACTTTGCTTATTTTCAATATGTGATGAGTATACAATTTCAAAAAGTGTCTGATTTATCCTGCTGTAAGAATGACTGTTGTGTATTTTCCCTGGACAGGAGTAGGCTGTAGGAAACTAAAGGAGGCCAAAATCTAGTGTGAGAAACAGACCCCAAATACCTGCTCAGTCCTTGGTATTTAAGAGCTGCATATTTTTGTCAAGGGAATACAACCTTTTATTTACAAACTTGAAAAATGGTTTTGCAGTTGGTAAGATGGATCATTTGGTTTGGGGTTTTAACTTTTTTTTTTTTTTTTTTAAATTTTTTTATTTTTTTATTTTTTTACACAGCAGAAGAAAAATCAATACTGTAATCAATCAGAAAGACACTGATTGATTCCTCTGGCAGTCCCCTACAACAGCAGTTGATGAGGTCAGATAAGGACATGACAGACTGTCAGTGCTGGATTAGCCATTTCTCATGGGTGAATTAATACAATATTTGTAGCCGCAAGGAAGGACTACCATTTCTGAATGGTTCTTGAAGGGGTTGCAAGAAGGGTCAAATAAAAGTTTTTTCAATTAGCCCTATAGTTAAATAACAACTGAGTTGGATGACCTTAAGTCAGTCAAGATGGAAAAAAACAAAACCAAATAAATAAAAAAGCAAATCTAAGTGTGAAATTCCAGCTTCCCTGAATTTTTTTATGCCCTCTTTTTACTTTGGTAGTCTATTTTTTTTTAAGTGCAGTGTCTATTTGCTAGTTGTGAAATTGATGTGTGGGCTGTGTCAGTCAGCCACATCAGCTGCAGGCTCCTTGCTTTCCCTACAAGCTGCCTATTATGCTGTGTCATGTAAAGATTATGTATTAAGGAGTAAAGATGTCTTTGCCATCTTTTGCCTTTGGTGACTTGAATTCTTTCAAATTATGATGATGGTAAAAGGACAGGATTGTCTCCCCCATGTTATGAATGAAACTACTGAGAAGTCCCTTAATCTGTCAAACCCTCTTACAGGAAAAAAAAACCACAAAAAAACAAACAACAAACCAAAAACTGTGTAAGGTAAATGTGAGAAGGCTTTTATATAACCCTGGCTAGACTGCTATAGCCTGCATTCCAATTGACCTTTATTTTTAACATTTATGCATGTTTTTAATGTGTGGTAGCAAGAATATTACACAATGACAAGCTAAACCCCTGGAGCCCTGTGTGCTCTGTGGAGCTGAAAGTCTCCTGATGGCCCAGCTGAGCTGGGCATTGGGAGAGGGGGGTTATCACAGGGCTGTTATCACTAAGATGTGTGGTCTTAACTGAGTAGGACCCTGATGTGAAACCACTACACTTTTTGGCCTTCTAGGTCACTGGCATGAGGAGATTAGCTGATAGGATATGGTTTTATCCTCGGCTATCTTGCAGAAACAAGATGTAGCAGATGATCTCTCACTCTAAGAGCAGGTGTTGCAGTCCTGGTTATGTGTAAATGGTGTCTGTAAGCCCTTCTGCATATTTCTCATTGGTGAGACAAAAATCTGTAATGAGGGCTTGGCAGAAGAGCGCTGAGTTTAGCACTTGGCTTTCAGAGACACTGTATTTAAGAACACAAATGAGAGTCGCTGCCCTGAGGGATTTTTTTCCTAAGAGAGCTGTATTAAATACCTACACTATGCTATTAGAGTGTCTCACACAAATGTTCACCCACAAAACAGCACCCTGAGATTACTTATCAAAAAAGAATCAACAAAGAAAGTGTACAAAGCTGTAATTTAAAATTGGTGTTCTGCATTTCCTCCTCTCTACATAAAAAAGGCTTGAGGAAATTAGATCCTTAGGCATCTGTGTCTGGTGATAGGAAAACTTTTGTTGGTGCCCAAGGTGAGGATTTCTGTCTTCAGTCAGGGACACCTAAAAATGTGGAAGCAAGTGATTAAACTTCTTTTACAGCTGATGAAATAAACACCTAAAAAGAGTGATCTATCTTCTGCTACAATATCTTATCTAAATTATCTGAATCACTCTCTGGAGGTGACTGTTTCACTGATTAGTGAAGTAGATAAGTCCCACTTTTGAGTCTGTATTTACCTAAAAATCGTGTTTTGCTTCAAGTAAATGTAGCTAAATATCTGATACCTCCATTATCTGAGCACTCCCCAGGCATCATAGCTATTTTCTATTTGTGCCTGTATATATGTTAACTTAATCTAGACAGCTAGGATCCACTGATGCGAATCAAGAAATCAAGGCAAACTGTGCCTAAATCCTCTGATGCTCCACAAAATGACCACTGATTGCTAAGAGGGAATGTCTATCTCAATTTCTGTAGAAATTCCTACTCACTTGTGATGCCTTGTTTTTAGGCCTGTCTCCTCCAAAGCTGATCATACCTCAGATTTATCTCATGAATGCAATTAGACATGAACGAATTGCAAAGATAGTCAAGTTTTATATGGAAAACATGCTGAGAATACAAAGCATGTGGGACTCTGTGTCACATCTCATCCTGAAACTATATTTTTTACTTGCCTGTCAGTCACAGGTGCAAAAAAGATCACACCTGCATTGGTCAGTGATATTCAGAATGGTATCCCTTTTTGTAATAGGAGCTGAATTAAAAATACCACCTGAATGATCCTGCACAGCATTTGTTAGTCAAAATTCTGGATTAAATATAGGGAGGGAACACGCCCTTCTTTGTCAGTTAGAACAAGAAGTAGTTTCTAGTACGTGACAAATTACATGAGCCGATCTAACTAGTCCAGCAATGAGAAAGTGCTTGTTACAATAAGGGAATCTGATTATAAATCAGGAGAGTGTTTTCTGCCTGTCCCTTTTGGTACCATAATTTTGCTGCTGTCAGCCTTTCCTTCAAGAACTGAGCTCTGAGATGCCCTAGAGAAAATGGTTATGCCAATACTAATGAGAAGGGTAGGAATGTTTTGGACTAGCTGGGGAATAATTCCTTTTTGTTTTGTTAGCTTGTGAAATAATGGCAATAAAGATAATGCTAATGAGGTACAAATCTTCCAAGCATTAGTCCTATTTGACCTTGGCTAATGAAGAGCAGACAAATCCTCTTGAAAACTGAGATATGGAGATTACTGTGAGATAATGACCAACACAGTTGAGTAGTCTGAGTGGTCATACACTGAGATGCAAATAAAATGTGTGAGACAAGACTGGCTATGAAATCTAAACATATTTTTTTAAGCTTAGTTATATCCCATGCAATATCAGAGACAGAGAACAAAAAGCACTTAGACTAACCCAGCTGCTCGTCATTATAAAGCTTAAAATCCTACTGTTAAGGTGTGTACAAAAGTTCCTCCTTTAAATCCTTGTTGTAGATTGGGGTGACATTAGCCTTCTTCCAGTCTTCCTGTGTATCCCCTGATTTCCAAAACCTCTAAAATATTATGTAAAGCCCTTGCAATAACACCAGCTAGCTCTCTCAAAGGGCTTGGGTGGATAATGTCTGTTCCCATCAGTTTGTAGGGGTTGAGCTCCTCAATAGTTCACACACCAATTCTTTGGTCACTGATGGTGGATCAGTTTTTACAAAGATGTAAGACTGCATTTTTTAACACTGGGGGAAAACTGGCATTGCCAGTGGAGGCATCATTGTTTTTTGGAAGACTATCCCAGCTCTTAGACCAGTGAGTACCTTTTTTTCTGCCCCCAGTCTAGGTTTTCATGATTCCAGTCAGTCTTACAATGATGGATATGAGCAGGGTTTGCTGTGGTTCAAGGGAGTGTGGAAAAAATAGGAAAGTCAATTAAAAACTTAAATTATTACACTTCAGTCTTTAGCACAAAGCAGCAGAACTGTCCTGCTAAAACTGTATGTCAGTATTTTGATACCTTGGGTATGCCTGCTTTCTTCTCTTTATTATATATGTCTCTACAACAAGTTCGAGAAGCAATGTTGGAGTTATGCCAGTGATGTTACATATTCCAGAGATACCTTCAATCAGATAATTCTTTTCTGATCAGGTATCCTGGCTTCATGATTGCTTTGCGTTTGCAGTCACAAAGAGCCATCAGAATGATTTTTCTGTCTTGTGATTTCTGGACTATCTTGCTTTTAACATTTTGGTTAAGGATGTAAGGATGGGTTGAAGGGGACATCAGTGAACTTTGCCTATTCTCCAGGACACTTAAACAGGATGCAGCAAGCACATAATATTAGAGACCTATATAATCCTATGTCCCTAAAGTGTCTTGTTGGAGGTTTCTCTTGATAGTTTCTGTTTAGCTACTTACCCATGAGTTCATGTTTTTGAACCCTGTCTGACTGACACTGGTTATTTATAAAGACAGCCCAAAAACTTCATTTTTAGACATATATTAGCTTTTTGTTTGTTTTCTGTGCAGAAATCCCTTATAGTATTTTAAAAATTAAAAAGGCCAGATAGCCCCTTGCCATGTGTCCAAAACTGGAGTTCCTGACGAGCTTGACACTGATGATTGTCAAAGAAGTGAGAGATGGGTGCATTAAAGTTGATTAATCAAACTTCCTTAAACTTTGTGGATTTTAATGCAGAGAGTTTTAGTGTATATGGCTAGGATTTTCTCCAGCAGTTGTTAAAAGAAACATTTTTATAGTGAAGAACTGCACATTAGACCCATGGGGGAAACTATATCCACTGGAAATTTGCGTAAGTTTTGTTCCACTTTTTTTCCCTTAACATGCTTACTGTGGCTACTACTCTGTTACCGTGAGGACTTCCTATATCACCATTTAAAGACATGGATTTTTGCAATAATTAAGACAGAAATGCCAGTTGACTTACAATTGTCTGTCAGGAGTAGAGGGTTCAATATGCCCTTCTATCCTATTTTTCTCTTAGTAATTTTAGCCTCTGTTAAACCAGAAATTTCATTATACATATTTGTTATCAGTGATTAATTTCCAGAAGCATATCCCACAAAACAATTTTAATCTTCTGCATATGGGTCATCACATATCTTAGTGTTAAAAGACAGAATTAAGTTAAGAGAATCTTCCAACTATTGCTTAATCACGGCACAATGTGAAGAATTGAATCTTTTAAGAGGAAATATTTTAAATCAATGTGACACTTGAAAATTGCCTTAAATTACTTCAGGCATTTTGATGTGTGAAATTCTTCTTGAGGCACAACAGATGAATAGAAATATTACAATAAAAAATTCAAGGAGCTTATTTTTTCATTAAGTATTTACCAGCCATTCAAACTTTAGTAGGTTTACTCTGAAATGAACAAGATACCTTGGGGTTTATATCTGTAAACCTTCGTGCTGGTGCCTACCCAAGGCAAGCTTCTTCCATAGTTTTAAGTTATTCAGTAAACAAATTTAGAGGGCAAATGTTCTCCTGAAACTTTAAAAGACTGAAGTAATAAAACTAATATTAGATAAAAATTAATAACTAAATTCTTGAGTGCAACAGAAATTACTCATGCAGTGTATTTGCATCATAAAAGAAATATGATAAGCCCATTTGTGCAATTTATCACTGGCTCTTCAGGGTCACTCACTTCTCCTTGGAAAAGAAGATAGAACACTGGAAATGAGAAAACAGTTTTTCCCAACATACAGCTTTTCAGATGGGGCTATGCTGAACTAGTCAAACTTAAATTTTTCATTCAGAATATACTTTTCAATTGCAGTCAAAGATACTACATTTACTTGCTTTAAAAGATAATTTCATTTTTTTCTTCGTTTTTTCTTATCTAGAGGTTTCACCTTCCAGATCAACAGCAACTGGGATTTGGGCTGAAAATACTCCTCACATATCATATTAGTCATATTATATACGTAATATTAAATACATTATAAATGTAGAAAAGAACACACTTGTGTCATTGTGGGACAGCTTCTGTACTGTTGGGAGCAGTGTAATTTGTTTAACTGAAGAAAATCAACTGGACCAAATTCTAATAACTCAGATTTTTTTTCATATGAGTGTTAGTTGCAGGAATGTTGCTTTTATGTTAGTAAATGTGATTTTATAGATGTTATTTTCCTAATTTTCATTATTGCTGTTTTATCTCAATCGCCAGAAGTCAGATACCATGGAAAAGTCAGACTGTGTTACTCATAAACCATAATAAAGGTCCCACAGAAATCGGTAACATATCCTATTCTGTAGTTCTCTGTCTCCCAACACTTCTGCTTTCTTGCTCTATTGCTAGTCATATTAATACAAGCATTTTAATGTGGTGTACCATATAAATATTTCAGATAGTTCCTAGTTATATAAGTATTTCTTGTTTCTAGTGTTTGTGAACTGTTTGATATTGATTTGAGGTGTTTTTAATTGAAAAATAACTTTATTTTTCATGATACCTGGCATGATAAGGAGGCAGCAGAGCTGAATAGAAAGTAGCTTTTTTCTTTGTGAAAAGTTTGGAGTTTTATGAATTCCTTAAATACTGTTCTTCAGTCTTTTCTAGAGATTTGAAATTTCTGAAAAAGGAATTTTGTAGATGAAATGGTTTATTTTTCTGGAAAAGTTTAATTGGGAACTTGTAGGACAGCTTTAGAAAACAAATCTAATTTAAAAATAAGTGGTCATTTTTTACTGCATTTGGAGAAATACAATGCTGAGACAATGCAGGAGTACTTAATTCTTCCAAAGGGAAAAAGTGTAGCCATTACACCTGCACTACTAACCTTGTGGTGCTGGGGAAACATTTTCCTGGAAGTGCCTCATGCACATGAAGATATGTGCAGCATGCCCATCAGCCAAGCAAAGAAGTCAGATTAAATTTGATGATAGATGGGAGGAAGAGCAGGAGTGCCTAGCACATCAGTAAATGAGTTTTGGGGAGAAATGCATGGCAAGTATTAGAGTCCTTCCCTAAATTGTCTACCTCTCTGAATGTGGGAAAGACAAGGCTCTGCTGCATGTCCTCATATTATAATGAAAAATAGGTAATTTTGACTGACTTGTCTAAAGGCTGCTTGCCTTCAATATCATCACATCCAGATGCAGAAAAGATCTTGATCTAGATCTGATTCTTTATGTACTACACAAAACAGTGTCACATGTCTTGAGGACACCTGTGGGGAATATGTGTTCACTGTTCTGGTGTCTGATCTTAAACACCCACAAGCCTGTCAGCTCAGCAGATAAAGGTGAGGGATCAGAGGCACTGAGTGCAGTCAGTACTTCCAGGTGGTTTGTCCAGTAGGGGTGCTGCTCTGCTCACATCTGCTCTATCATGTGGTTGGGACTCTTCTGTCCTTATTTTGTCTTCCAAAAGCTCAATATGCTCTTACCAGCTGATCTTTATAGTTAGGACAACTCACCCAATTTTTACATGGGGTGAAAATACACTGAGGCATGTGGTTCCTGGGACAGTCTTATACAGGGCCAGGAACTGGATTTTGATGATCCTTGTGAGTCCTTTCCAACACAGGACATTCTATGATTCTAGGATTCATCTCAGCTTAAGTAATGTATCTAAAATAAATGAAGAGAGTCAACATTTGAAGACAACTTTTTTTCAGTAATGAGAGCCTGGAGAAGCAAACTAACTCTAAAAATCCTGCTTTTTGTCATCTAAGTTGTTTGAAAGGGATTTTCATCCTTCAGCTGGGATAGCCGGCACCTTTGTGGCTTTTATGGATTGTAAGCAGAAACAACAGTGGACTCAACCAGTTAACATAGAGGAGCTTCCTGAGCTGTCTGTCTTCATGACAAGGGCTGACACAGTTTGCACATTGTGAGCTTTTGCCCTCTTTTGTCTTGTTCTGCCTTCGGTCAAGAGTGATTATCACTGGAATCCCATTGAGGTTCAGAGGTCCAGCACTACAGAGGCAGAGCAGTACTTGGGTGAGATGACTTCCAGCAAAGCCTGATGCTGCAGGAAATATTTCCACAAGAAATTTCCAAGAACCTTCTGAAAGGTTCTCTTTTTTCTTAATAAAGTGTGGTAATAATGGCAGGTTGCTGTGGGCAGCAGTGGTGCCCATGGTACTTCTGTTATCAAGAGCATCCAGCCAATTCACCTCAGCTGACCCCTGTGTGCAACAAGGGGGGCCTGCAGGGTGATGCTGCCAGGGCTGGCTGCAGCTCTGGGGGTGTCTGGTTGCCACAGTAGGGCAGGCAACAACCTCTAGTCAGCTGACAGTGCTAAGGAGAAGTACACTTACCATAACTGTGTTCCTAATTTTTTTTCCTCAGCTGCTCTAGAAAGCAGTCTGTGGAAATGCAAATTTTGTGATAACAGTTCTGTGCAAGCTGATGAAAATGTTTGATATTAGGTAAATTGCAGGCTAGGTTTTTTCAGCTTACAGAATAAGATACAAGATTTTTTTCTCTTCTCTCTCATTTCAACCCATTTTTTTGGCACATACCCTGTAATTTTATTTCAGTACTCTGCTTAAAATTTCTGGTTGACTTTTCACTCTTGATTCATATTAGTCTTCTGAATAGTGGTGTATAAGCTGTGGTGACAGGGACTTTCTTTTGGGGGCGGTTTAGAGCTGTAATCACATTTTCACCTTATCACGTCTTCATATTCTCACTTTTTCAGTGTGCTGGCCCCTGGCAGTTGATTCATCATGCGTCCCTAAGCAAAAACATGGACTGGGACATAGAAAGCAATAATAGAGTAGAATAAATCATATTACAGCCTCATGTCTGGGGGAAAAAGATCAGAGAAGGCATGCTAGCTGTGAATGTAAATGTATTGTATGGCTTCTGGTTTGTCAGCTCAATTGGTGTGGTTGTGAATTTATTGAGTCTAGGTTTTGAAAAATGCAGTGCTGCCTGGTTTGTTCAGGATCAATACCAGTCAACAGAATGAACCAGATTTGACTGGTCAAATACTCTGGCAAATTATTTAATGTGTATTTCATGAGACAAATATTGTTGCTCACCCTGAAGTAATAATTGCTGATATAAACTGAAATATTGTGTGCCCATTGCACTGGCATATGCTTAATATTTTTATAGCTACTACAGGCAAGAATATGCTATTAAAAATTGAATGAGGACAAGAAATGAATGGGCAATTCTATCAAAGATATTTATTTAGGCACTCGTTTGTTTTGTTTTTTTCCCCCCTGCATAATTAGGTGCCTAATTGTGTGAGGAGACCTACTGGATTTCCATGTGTGAATAGCAGTGATTAATTGAAGAATACACTTGCTCTAAGCATTTGTAGTGCATTTTCTGGAAACCTGATATGAAAAATTACATTTCCAGATTGTCTTGAAGTAGTTCATGATTTAAAAAAATATGCCTTCCTTTGAAAATTCTCACCACTCAATTTGAAAATGTCATAGATGGGATTTAGTACTAGACATAATAAAATTGTAGATAGTAAGGTTTATAAACTGTTAGTTTCTTATCTCTGTATCTAAAGCTACAGCTGTCTCTTATGGTAGAAATAAATTCAGTGCAGCCTTTACTTGTAATTTTTTTTCTTATCCAAAAAATCCCCATACTATATTTCACTAGCAAAATACATACAATAAGAGTCAAGATTTTTTTCTGTACTCTTATACCATAGATACATATTTTGGTTTGGAAAAGAAAAGGCAAAAGGCTACCTGACGTCTCTCCAGGACAAACATGTATTTCATGAAAGCTTGACGGCACACTGTAATACCTAAATTATAATGAACACAGGCTGCACAGAAATAAAATGTTAGACCCATTTGTTGAGAGGAAAATGTTTTCTGTTAGAGTAAACAAGCATAATTAAAGACTGCAATTATGCAGAATTGTGAGTAGCCGTGTCAAGGATATTTAACCTTGGTTTGTTGTTTTTTTTTGTTTGGTTGGTTTTTTTTTTTTTTTTTTTTTTTTTTTTTTTTTTTTTTTTTTTTTTTTTTTTGAGTTAGTTATCTCTTCATTAATTTGCATGTCCAAAAGTCCTTGTGTACCAAATGAAGAGCAAAGTTGTGAACATGATATGATAACAAGACATACAAGGAAGGCATGGGCATATTGGAGAGTCCATTGAAGGGCCACATAGTTGATTAAGGCACAGGAGGATGGGCTGAGGCAGCCAGGCTTGTTCACCCTGGAGAAAAAAAGGCTTACTAATGTGTACTTGATCATGGGTGGTGAAGACAGGTTCTCTCAGGGGTGTGTGGTGACAGGACCAGAGAGGTTGTGGAGTATCTGTCCTTGGAGATGGATTGTCTGGACGCAATCCTGGGCAAACAGCTTAGGCTGTCTCTGATGTCAGCAGGAGACTGGTCTTGACACAATACAGAGGTCTTTTCCAACTTCAGACTTGCTCTGATGCTGCAATTTGTCCAGCTTTTCCACTTCCCATTTTCTCCCATGTGTCATTACATGATGATCTTGATTTTTCTAGCCTTTATTTATTATTTCTTTACATAATTACATGAGGTATATAGATTAATTTAAATTTTTCTGGGGGATAGTAAATAGATGTAGGATTTTTTAATGCCTTTCACTCTGTACAATGTAACAAAGATTGATTCTTTTTATTCTAAGTGCTTTTTATAATTTGTTTGGGTGGTTGTTTTTTTTGTTTTTTTTTTTTTTTTTCATTTTTTCACTTCAAAATAGACTTTATTATATTTTTTCCAAACAAAGATCAGTTTCTTCTCACAGGTAACAAATGACAGGACAAGAGGAAATAGCCTCAAGTTGCTCCAGAGGAGGTTTACATTGGATTTTTGAAGAATTTCTTCACTGAAAGTATGGCCAGGCTTTGAATCAGGATGCCCAGGGAAGAGGTGGAATCACTCCCTCTGGAAGTTTTCAAAAAATCTATGGATGTGGCCCCGAGTGACATAGTTTAGTGGTGAACATGGCAGTGCTGGGTTAAGGGTTGGACTTGATGAGTTTAGAGGTCTTTTTCAGACAATTCTATGATTGTAAGAGAGGCAAAACCTTACAAAACAGAAGGGAAAGAATCAATGGGTACAAGCTTTCCTGTGACTCCCCCTAAGTAACATGACACCTAGCCATAGTCAGCAGGTTGTGGAGATAACTTTTCTAGAGAAGACAAAGTAGTTTTTAGTATTAGCTATTTGTTTCCTCAAAAAACCCCTTAACAACCTCCCCAAACTCATGGTTTATTTTACAATCCTTTGTGATCCCAGCTAGGCACAGAACTATTTGAAACCTCTGGGATTGGAAATGAAGACTCTAAAGTATACAAAGTCTTTTATTGAGAAAATTTTATTCAGAAAATTATGATTTAGTGGAATCAAGTTGTACTTGCAAATGGCCCATAAGTAGGTACAAGAGTGTTCAGTTTTAATAAACAGGTGTTGGAAATATGTGTATTTGAATTACCTCCCTTAAATTCCACAGGTGGGGGTTATAATCAGTTTAATTTTTTGTTAGTCCCTCTCTCAGAGCAAATTGTGTGCTGCTTTTCACAAGGCCGGACATCTGGGGAGCAGTGACAACAGTGAGGTGCAGGAGTTGAGCAAAATGTTCTTTAAAACAGGTGTGTTTCAAGTTTCAAAATGGAACTTTTGTAATGTTGATATTAAAATATACTGCATCTTACTTGCAGACTTTGTGTTAGGCTTTGAAACATTTATTTAAATTTTTTTTTTCTTTTGCAAAATTGACTGATCCCTCTATTTGAATACATTAGGTCAGAAACCAAAATGCCACCTCTGCGATTTCACAATCTGTATGCAAAAAGAGTATGAATGGAAGTTATAAATACCCATTTGGTTTCCTGGATGGTGAAATATTCCTTCAGGCTCTGCTGGTTTAATCAATGGATGAAATAGATTACATTTGTTTATGGTGGTGATAGCCTGACTAATGCATTGACTTCAGCTGGAAAAAGAATAGCCAGCAATACTTGGAGGAGGAACAGTCAATTCATCCACACTAAAAACGTAGCAATGTGATTTTGAAAGAGAGGGCCTTGAAATTGTTATGCAAATTTTGTACGTTGCTTAATATGAAACAAAAAATAATAACTTAGTCATGTTTTAATTAGTAATAAATAAAACATCATAATAATGACTTTCTCAAGTATTGAAAGTATTGTTATAAAAGGTTTGCTCTTCATTCCCAAATTCCTTACATATGTCTAGATAAACTTGCATTATATTATTTATCATCTGCTGATGAAGCAGGTGGGGTTTTCTGATTTACTTGTCAAGTGATTAGCAAAAAACCTGGATTATTTGTGATTGCTGCAGTTAGGGAGATTAATTAATAATAGAGCTATTTCTGTTTCTGGAAATAGAGACCAAACTTTTTTCTTCTGTCTGATTCCAGTGCCTTTGATGTTATTTTCATTAGAATTCAAGTCAATAAGGTTACTTTTTCATCCAGCCCATGAGTCCAGAACTGGTTTCATAACAGAAATTACAATATTTTGGTTTCAAAAGGGCCATGTGGTACAGTCAGGCATACTGCTCAGGCTTCAGCCAAGGAACATTTCTTCATCTCTGCTGGTAAATGGGAATTGTTACAAATGGAGAATCACAACCTCTTTGAGGAGCTCTTGAGGGTGGCATACAGCCTTGTATAACAGAAAAAATGTACAGTATAATGTTGCATTTGGAATACAAACAGCTCCACAGCTCTGGGAAACAGGATTCAAAACTTTCTGCCTGTCCCCTGCACTGGTTTCCCCCGAACATACACATGCAGACACGTATGAATAGGTGCACACAGTTGGGCAGTGAGGTTGCAGGTGGCTGCTGAGTAAGGAGGGGGCTTGCCTGCCCTTGTGTTACCAGCTGTGATAGTTTAGTGTTTGCTGTTTTTATATATGACTAGGAGATCTCAAAAAGAGAAACAGACTTACCTTAAAATTACAAAAGATAGTTTATTCACACACATTAAGAATAAGAAATAAGAAGAGGAAAAAAAACCAAATGAAACCTTCAAAACATCCTTCCCTCCCCCCCACAAGTACTCACTTTCCTACACACAACATAAAAGGACAAAACCTGTAATTTCAGTCAGTGTTGCCATTTAAAAAGAATCTTTCATCAGTTCTTTGAGGAAAGGAGTCTCTCTGAGTTTTATGGAGACACGGTCACACAAGGAACAGTCTTCTGGTGCCTTCCATGCCACACATCTGCAGCGGCCTGAAAGGAGGCTCTGCAAACTGTGAAATCCTACCTATTACTTTTCCCAACACTGCATATAGGTCATAATCTGCTTATTGGGGGTACTGTTTAAGGATGCCTCCTCTAGTATAAAACAAAGATTCTCTTTTTCTGTTTCTAAAATCTTCTCAAAACTAAAAACTTCTTTTTTCCTTAGGAGCAAGAAAACTTCATACCACTTATTACTAGCGCTTTACATCCCCTCCCAAACAGCATCTATATGTTACAGAAAAAAATAATCCATTCTCCATAATTACTAGAAATGTTCCAGCCACATTAGGTGACGACTCTTCCTTTGCCCCAAATAGTCTTTCCACTTTCTCTTCACTGACTCAGATTCATGCTATTATGGTTCAATCACTTTGCCTTGCCTTCACTCTGGGAAGTGTAGTGCTTTGGAAGTTCACCTGCTGGCAAGAAAGAGTTAAACATGCCCAGGCCTGTGGTGGTCATGAGGTTCCTGCTGGTGGGAGCTGNAGTTTCTGCTGATGTGAGCTTCAATGTCCCCCAAGCCATGCCAGTGGGGAGGTGGTGGATTCCTCCTTTTCCACCCCCCGGTCTCATGGCATGGGCTGCTCAGAGGTGGTTCCTCATGGTGTGGGCCACTCTCTCGCGGGGGCAGTGGCTCCCGGAGCCCCAAGGAAGGAGTGGGGGGAACACCCCCCAGCCCCAGCTGGCGACAGCAGCAGCTGCCGGGGCTTTTCCTCCCCTCCCTGCTGCTCGCTGTGATCGGGCCCAGGCATGGCCGGGCTGCTCCCCTGCATGGCAGCGGCTCCCGGAGCCCGGCCAGGCCCAGCCTGGCACCCAGGGGCAACGGGGCCCGGCCCGTGCAGCTGCTGCTGTGCGGGGTTACCTGGTGGATCACCCCCAGAGAAAGAGGGTGGCTCCAACCCACTCACAGCTTTATATAGTATTACCCAAAAAGTTGAATCCTGTTTTCTCAGTGGTCAAACCACATGCCAAATAGCCAAGAACTGGCCTCTGACAGGTGTTCATCTTTTCTAAAGGGAATTTAGGGCCCTGGCAGCAGTGATATTCCATATTTTTCTTCAACTGAAAACTAAACCATGTTAACTCATAACACCAGCTCAAGATCGGTGTCCACTGTAGGAGACTAAGAAACAAAGATCCTTCCTGTTAGCATCAGCAAATACTCAACTTGAAGTACAACCAAATGACTGATCTCTTTGCGAGTGTTTGCAGAACTGTAAAGAACTGTAAAGAACAGTGAAAAGAGAGGATGGCAGAGGTCAACAAAGTCTTCAAAATAATGTTTGGAACTTGGTTCACTTCCAGTTTGAGCTAAAATATGTTTTTTGAATTCTATGATAAGCCTGAGTCTACTTCATATCTTTTTTTTTTTTTTTTCCCCCAGAAATTTTATGCAGATTTCAATTTAAATGAAAATAGAAAAAATATGACCCCGTGTCTCTGCTCATGGTTTCAAGTCCCGTTTGTTATAATTCTATGGTAGCATGTATTTCTCTTTAAATTTTTTCTTAAGGGTCCATGTTATTAACCTATGCCTGGTGCCTCTTTTCCTATGATTATTTATTTTTCAAGTAAAATTATTCCAGAATCACCAGTACCAAAAGCCAGTGGAAAACATTCTTTCACTGTGATCCTTTTCTTTTCTGAGAAAAAAAAATCGTGCCTCACTTGAAAGCTTTTATATTCTTGTAACCCAACCTTTTGTTTACAGCCATGAGAAAGTTAGGTTAGCATATTTACATACATAATCCTCAGGTGTTTGAGCTTTTCAAATTTGTCACATAATATATGTAGAGAGGCTTGTACACTCTAAAGAGGTGTCCCAGTTGCCCATATATTAGACTTTGTATGAGACTCATGGGATATGTGATGACTGAAATCCAAGGTTTCTGCTCTTTGACAAATGGAAAAATTCTACCTCCACCACTCTCTCCCACCCCTGTCACGTGGAAATATTTATCTTTTTTATGGAATCATTCTGTTTGACATTAAGCTGTGGTGCTGTGGGAATAATTCTGGCCTCTTGTGAGCTGGATCTATACTCTCCATCCCCAGTGGTCCTAACATGGAACATGATACCGTGTATGGGGAGAACACAGTATAACACTGCATGGTGTGTGTTTCCATTAGGCTCACTGATGGGGGAAATTGGACCTAATGTGTGTGAATGGTTCAGTTAAGTTACAGTCATGAAGGTATCTTAGAACATGTTCCAACAGAATATTAAAATAACACATTTTTTCTTAAGCGCTTTGCAAATTCATTTTTATTCTTTTTTTGGTAAAAGAATAATGACCACGAAAAAGGTAATAGTCTGATATCTGATTTAAAAGACAAATTCTGAAGGGAAGTCACTGCAGCATTTATAGCCAGCAAGGTGTACAAGACCAGTTTGCTTGCTTTTTGGGGACTTCTAAGCATACCAGCAACTGCAGATTAGATCTGATGAGTTGATTGAAGATCAGATTAAGCAATTAGAGTAGGTACAAAATTTAAGAGGATGCATGGGTAAGCTGAGAAAAAAGTATAGAAAAGGGTAGAAAAAAGATCTGAGAACTTTGCTGGAAAACTAAAATATTTAGTTTGTTAACAGGGATCTTAGGAAATTTATGAAATCTAATATTATTGAGGATGCCTTCTGAGCTTTTGTTTGAGATAGCAAGCTCCACCCAGGTATTTGTTTGGTTCCTGTGCCATTATACTGAGGTAGAATTTAAAAGAAGTAGAAGAAGATATTTCTGCTTCTTGTACACTGATAGCAAGAAATGATGATTATACTTTGGTAAATATTCATTGAAATGGAATAATGAAATGTGGCTATAACCAAAATAGCATATGAAAAGAAGGAATAATATTTTTTCCTTCTAAGTTCTGTAATTTGGGGAATTTTCTCTGATATGAAAAGCTTTTTAATTCCAGTATGAAAATTTCCCCTTCTGTTCTCCATGTGAAACACAGTTCTCCTCAGAACATTTTATTACTTTGATTCTCTCACTGATGGTACACATTCTCATCCAGAATTGCTTGGGCACTATACTTTCCTGATTAAATTACAAATTCATTAGGATTGGCAGGTTATTTGGTAATGTGTGATATGAAATACCACATGTATCTAATATTTGATTTGTATGTCAGCCTCATTTTACCACCACAAAATGGGTAGCTGTGCCTGCTCTATCTGATTTACTAACTGTTATTGTCACAATATAGAGTTGCAGAACAAAAGCACCTTTTAGTAAAGACAGATGTGATGTTTTGAAGGTATTATCATTTATCTGCAAGACCTCAGATGAACCTTCTCTTTGCATAGGGGGAAACCTGAACTGTTCTAATCCTTACAAGTCAATTATCATCTAAACTGCTCATTTCCTGCTGCAATTCAAGATTCATAAAATCTGAATGGGATATGCATTTTTAATGTTATGGCAGGAACCATAAATATTGTTGGCCTTGTTTGCCAGAATCTTAATACAATAATGACTATAAAGCTGCAGGAAGGAAAAATATCTAAGATGCATTGATTCAGTTTCATAACCCAATAATTCTGACAACCTTTTCAAATGATTAAATAGGCCTGGAGAAATCCAGGCCCTGAAGTATTATCTCAATTTGTGAAACCCTAAATGTTTTTCTGTTGATTTTTTCTTTTCCCCCTTTCTTCTTTTAAATAATGCAGGAGCAGGTGCTGGCATTTCAGTTCAACTAATTAGTTTCTAATTTACTGTAAACATCTTAGAATTCCACCAGCATGTCTCAGTGGTATCTGAGAGGAAACAATCTACTGGTTCGATAAATCTCTTCTGAAATACCACTGAGAATTGACTGCACAAAGTGTATGGCCTTACTTAATATATCTGAGTTTTTTAGAACACACTGAAAAGGAAGATAACAGTTTTGGGCTTTTCCTGATGTTATCATTATCTCTGTAAAGACAGAGCTTGTGTTAATGACCCATTGTTTTAATTTTAAAAGCAATGAAATATTGCCTTGTATTTCAATAAGCTATTGGAATTGGTCCAGACATTAAATGTGTTTGTAGTGATATTGCTGCAGAAATCTTCAACAATGCTTTGCAGTATTTTTACATTCATATGTTTTGTGTATCTAATTGGTAGATCAAAATATAGATGTAAGTATTTAAATATTTCACTTGTTTCTGGGTTATTGACCTCATAAAGTGGTTGCATTTACAATGAGAAAATTTGGCTGTAAACATTCATTAAAATAAACCAGGAACTTTATCTAAATATCTTTGTTTTTAAAATGCTTATGAACATGTTATATATATAAATACACCAAACTTCAATCTTTATTTTTTTCAAGATAGAAGTGGAAAAAATACTTGAATTTCTGTACTATGTTTATGATAGTGAAAAAAAATTAAAATAACGTTGTCTTCTTGTTTTTCTTCATTAATTATTAATTATCTTTAAATTAAGATAAATTACACTTTAAAGATACAGAAGGGTACTAAATTATACATGCTTATTTTTTTCTGATTTTGCCTTAAAAACCAAAGAGAGTTGTCTTAGTACAGATGGTATGATTTACATTTCACCATTTGGCTGGAGCCCTAACTTACCTCCCAGTGTGTTAGCAAATCCCTTAGGAATGCTCTGGAGCTGAATCAGCAGCGGTGACACTGAAATCCCTTTCCCAGAATTGCTACACTTACCAACTGCTTGGCAACGTACGCACCTTTCCTTTCTCCAATGCTCATCAGCATCGTTTGCCCTGGTAGAACTATTCTGGCATTTGGCAATGAACTGAGCAAAGAACTGGCTGAGGCTAAAACTGTTTTGGTCCAAGGTTTCACTTACATTTGTTATGTTCTGGAACCAGAAACAATTTTTCCAGGACACTTGAGAGGGTGATGGGGGAGGACTTCAGTGTCGCCAGAGAAAAGATATTTATAAATGTACTTTCTGAGACAAAAAGCTGGATATGCAGAGTCCTAAAAATGTGTCAGGCCCTATTAATACAGGAGTTTAACCAGGATTTTGGTGTAGCTATTGCTTCTTGAACCTCAAAAATACTAATTTTTTAATCGTATTTGAGAAATTCACTCTTGCAAGAATGACGTTTTTCTGATATGCAATTTCCTTAGCATTTAATTGGATATTATGTAGGAAAAAGTGAATGCTAATGTAATGTTTAGTGTTTGTTTATTTACAGACATTTATTTATTTTGATACTTTGGATCCTTAACCAGTAAAGGAAATATTAAAAGTACTTCAAATAGATTGTGTGAATGGCTAAAAAGTTGATATCAGCTGGAAAGAAAAAGTATATAGAGAACCGTGATGCTTGTAGTGCTAATTCCTATGTTTTCATACAGGTGTTTTCATCTCTGCTTTCATTTGATATCTAATTTCTTTAAATAAATTCTATCTTGCCAATTATGAGAAAATTAACATTGTCATTAAGGTATGGAGAAAAAAATAAACCAGCTGAGAGATTAGGATCTGTTTGGAAGAGAGCTGAAAATACATATAAGTTTACATGCAGGAAAAAAGTGTTAACTGAAAATTATATTGATATACATTGGAGGAATCCAAATTCATCTGGTGTGGAAAATGATGTAATTGCTACCCTTTATGTTGCAGGGCTTGACACATAAAATGATAGAATCCTCAAGGTCTTTCAGATGGGTTTCAGTTACTCTCGATCCAGAGCTGCTGTTCACTGCACTGTCCTTATGCCAGCAAAAGAAGTTTCACCCTCTGGCTGGAAACATATTTCTCATGGGATCATTTATATCCTTGTTTCAAGGTTTTCTTGGCAGATAATTCCCTGTCCTATACCCTAATATAAATTAGTTTAACTCTATTTAACTAAGTTTAATTGATTAGAGTGAGAGTGTTGTGTGTTCTCAGTGCATGTTCTATGGTAAAGGAGGAGTCTCTGTCCTACTTCACAAGCTTTAAACTTCCTCCCACTGGTGATAACTCTATTACAAGAAGCAGAAAACAGCATCCCCTCCAAGCTTAATTTCAAAGATACAACAGTTTATGAGAAAAGGATTTCCCCTCCCCCTTATAGTTATGATATTTATAAATTTTCTCTTTAATATCCTGCCAAATTTCTTGAACTGTTTCCAAACTGAGCTGGACTGTCGTCCAAATAGCTTGAGGAAACATTGGATTTTGTTTCCATGTATAAAGGACTGGACCAAGTTGTCAGAAGTTCTTGGTCTTCTTCCTATCCTTACTATAGATGCTGGGAAGTAACAATGTTTTTTGTAGAAATCTGAGTGAAAGTGGATGTTATAATTAGACTGTAATGTTGAACAAATACATGAAAAATCTCTGCTTTGTCTGTGAAAATGGGGCAAGTAAAGCCCATTTTAAGGCTAATAGCAAGCTATAACTTAGTGTTTGTAGAGCTACATTGATTTCTCATAAGGAAGATTTTTTTAAAAATGAAGTGGTCAACTCGGATTCTCTTAGGGATCCTTTTTATTTCTCACACCCAATTTTCATTTTTATAGCTAGGAAACTAAGGATTCAGGAGTGTGATAGATGAGTTATATCTTTGTGTAGAAAATAGGAGGGACTGAGATGAGGTAAGTCAATCC
>WEIU01009864.1:40881-63594 GCA_013389925.1 Aegithalos caudatus
TATTATTTTTTTAATTTAATTTTTTTCTTTTTTTTAATCCTGACCCTAGCTAGTCTAAATCTTTGAATTCCTTCTACGTCCTCCCTTGGTGTCATGTGTTCACTTCCATCTGCATTTTTATATGAATACATCTTCCTTTAGCTCTTCCCATTTCTGAGAGTGCTTGACAGCTGCTTCTCCAAGTACTGCTTAATCTTCTGTACAATTTTGTGTCTAAAATAATGTGTGACTTCTAAATAGTTAGGTGCATGGAAGTCAGGAACTGAGAGGCATGAAATGGTATTCAGAACTGAAGTTTACAATCCAGCTGTACATCCTTTGGGCTAAGGTGTCTTGTATGGAAATGACAGTTCAAAATATATCAGGCATTTCTCAATAAGAATGAACTTGCTTCTGTTGTTTCTCAGGGAAAATTTTGCTTACTGATATAGCAAGCAAAGCAGTGCAACTGTTCAAGTTTTTCAGTTACAAGTTCATAAATCTTGCAGGGGCAAAAATTTTCTTACTTCCAAAAATTTTCCTGTCTTATTTCATTTGCCAGTGTAGCAGCTGTTATATTTTTTCCCCACAACCTCTTATACCTAAAACAATTATTCTTCTAACAGATGATTAATTTCATAGTCAATAGGTCAATAGAATTACTTTTTTTTCAGTTCAGAAATAGTTTTACACTACTCAAGTTATGCTTGCTGAAATCTAACCAGTTTCTCAAAGAAATAGTTAAAATAAAGGAGTAAAACCTGTGGAAAAAGATCTCCAGTATATATACTGTCAATGTTTCACTGAATTGAAATCTATCTGAAGGAATCTAAATTCATGACTTTATTTCCATTTCTTAGTAACACAGACGATTGGCCTTGCCAGATGCTGTGCAAGGAAGATAACTGTAATATTCAAAATGTTGAGTCCCATGTTGATGCCCAACCACAAAGCCAAAGCTTTGCATCTGTTCAATGGCCTAATTGAAATTCAAGCTGCACTGCCAAAAATTACTCAAAAAATGTTAAGCTTTATCCATCTTTACCAGGGAACTATAAATGAATATATGTCATGATTTTTCTTGAGCTGGTATGCACTGCACAGTTTTTCTCGCAATATTTGCTTTCTGAAAACATTTTGAAAATATGCATGTTATGAAACCATGCTGAAAACAGGCCTTTATGCTACTCTCTTTTAAAATTGGCCCATGGAAGAGCAAGTCTGTATTAATTAATGAATCAATCTGAGCTGATACAATGGTGTATTTTAGAAAAGTAACATGGCCTGGGTAGGAAGTGTGAATGCAAAAAAAAACCACCCGGTAGGTGTGTGTGAGGAGCACTCCAAACTTCTTGTTCTGAAAAGAGCTTGGTCCCAAAACTGATGATGCCAAAAGGCAATGGAAAAATTTTAGATTGGCTTAAGCTGACCATTATCTAAACAATAACCAAGGGACTAACAATAAAACTCTCAGGTAAAGAGTTAGCTTGCAAAGCAGTACAGGAGAAATGTGAAGATCTCTAAGAAGGGAGAGACCCCAGGGAGCAAATGGGAGCAGACAAAGGTGGACAGGCACTGCCCATGCTATGTAAGTCAGGGAGTGCCTTTTCTGTTGCTGATTCTTATCCTGAATGGAGAGTTCTCCCATTGGTTAATTACATCATTATTAAATCAATAAACTGCTTCCATCCTGATTTCATTTAAACCATACAAGTTAAGCTGTTTTTCCCATAACAAAGAACCAGTTCTGCTTTAGGAACAGAACCTTTGATGCTAGAAAACCTGATCATTATAGTTACAGGGCTGGACTGCATTGATATGTCAGTGACTGGCCATCAAATCTGTTTTCAATGCTTCTAGCAACTCAGTCCCTGCCTGTGATCACACAAATGTAGAAAAACTCAGCTAACTTTTTGATCCTCTCCCCATCCCCAAAGGCAGTGAAAGATGTCCTGGGTTTTCCTGAGCAAAGCCAGTGATTGAATACATACCAAAAACTGACATTTAATCTGACAGTGCAGTGGAGATGCAAAATGTATAAGAAAAAAGGCAACAATGCTGAGTTATGCTGGGGTGCCCACATATTTATAGCTGTGAAATGTGCTGGCTTGTCAAAGGCAAAAAGGCAGCCAAGTGTGCTCTAACAAAATTGCAGTGTTGGCAACTGTGTCCAGGAACAAAAGGTACCAGTAAAAGTTCCTCATGTGGAAATCATGGCTCTAGCACATTAATATTTGCTTTCAATCTTGTTCTGACCTTTCACATTTTTCTGCTGTATTATCCAACTAAAATTTATTTTTGTAACTCCCTGGCAGAAGAGGAGACTACATTTAAATGCCGAGTCCATTGAAAAGTGCACAAATACTTATTGATGCTATATGTGCACTGTGTTGAATCTATGCAATAGCAGTCAAAAAATATTGTAAGAAGCTGTAAGAGAATTAAGCTGAAGTCAAAAAACTCACATTTCTCTTCAGAGACTGTTTTGTCTGAATCCTATTTGACATAAATTATATTTTGTAACTATGGATTTTTAGAGGTCTGAAAATTTGCATGTGTTCTTAATTCAGAGAACAAAATAGCCGCCTTATCTGTGGAAATGAAAACATGTTATACATTATTCTCTGTATAGAACAAAACCCAGACTATGAGGATTGTGTTAATTTCCCATGGGTTGTAAAGATGTTGTAGTCATCTGTTTGTGCCACACTCATCTTTTCTTCCTTTCAATTGCATCATATCAAGTTTTATTGTCTGTCTTGTTTTTATTTTTTAATCTAGTATAATTTAATGTCTTCCTTTTTCTTTTTTCCTTTTTTCCCTACTATTAATTCCATCTCTCCAGCTTCCTGTTGATCTGAGGATCCTCATAAAATCATTTTATAGATGCATTATGTGAACTGTGGGGGCTGTATGCCCAGCTCTGGAATCTGTGACCTATGCCATAAATATAGCACTTGGTTAAATGGTGAACCTCTTTGTGACTCTAAACTAAAGATGCCAAGAGTTTAGATGGATTCAAAAAACGATATGATAAATGAGTGGAGAAAAAAAATCCATCAAAGGTAGTTGAACAGAAGAGTATTAAATTTGGTGTAGGAGCCTCCTAAACAGCAGAATGGAGTTACCTAAGAGATTATAGCCTGAAATATATCACTGAATACTGTCTATTTCTTATACTCCTCTGTAAGCATCCATTACTAATTATTTTTGAATGTGAGATAGCAGGCTGGGTGCTTGACTACTTATGGTATGGCTGTTCTTATATAATCTTGTCTAGACACTTATGTAGACAGATTGCAAAAGTGAATTAATGCTCGCCCATGGACTAAGAAGAGCATTTATTCACTCATTTATTCACTGTTGGGTTATACTCATATTTTCTATCCTTGCTTAAATATATTTTCTATTCTTTCTTAAGTGTAGAACTTCTCTAGAGGACCATCTTGGGGGAAAACCTAACATACAATTCTTTATCATCAGCACATGCATTAAATATGAATTTGTATATATTTAATTATATTTTGCGTGAACATGCATATGAATGGTATTCAGAGTTGGCTGGTGCAGTCATTGACGGTTTCACTGCTGGTAGGGTACTGACCTGAGCACAAAAATAACACTGCTCCTCACTTTCATTTTAATGTACTTTTGAGTGTAAAGATTACTTGTTATATTTCCATGTTGGTCCTTTGTTCTCTGATGACAGATGCTGGGTACTCATACAAATTTTGCTACTACCTGTTTTGATTTTATCTAGGTCTTATTAAGGAACATGATGGGCTTTAAAGACCTTGGAATATCAGTTGTCTTCTTTATGTTATCAAACTAAATGAGAAATAATCCCTAACTGTAGTTCCATGAAGAATGAAATATCTTAAAACAAATATGGATTTCTTTCTTATTTTGCCTCATGTTGGCTGATCTTTCCTGGAACCCACACCAGCTTAGGACAGATATGTTTTCTCTTCCAATGGATCTAATTTTTTGGTTATTGTTTGTTTTTTAAGCCATAACTAAGGCATAGTCAACACAAATGTAGGACAGTCTCAGAAATGTAATGTAAAATATGGTATATTTTATAGTAAACAGTGTGGCTTAATACCCTTTGCTAAGGTGCACATGGAGTCAAGTAAGGTTTATGGTAAAACACTGACATTATCAAAACTATGTTGTCTCTAATACTTCAGTATCTTCCATTCTTTCATCTATAGGAGTTTAAGCTACATAGATGGACATTACATGAATAGTGTTTTTCAAAGTTCATGAACTTTATTCTTTTACTTCTGTAAGATATAACTTTTCCTCCTGAATCCAGTGTGCTTCATCTATATTGGCAGCTGTCAGAGATCAGAATTTGGCTCTAATTTCTCATAAGAGCTATTAAGTCAAAGGCAGGTTTTGATCCAGAAGCAGCTGCTGAAAGGGAAGTGGAGCTTCTCAGGACAGAAAATAGTGGAAAAAATATCTAAATTATCAGGAAAATAGAAATTAGTAAAATCCTGATGAATACTAAGTTCACTGGCTCTTGACATTACATCCATTTCAATGCATTTTTAATCAAATTCCATGAACCGTTGTTGGTTGAACAATTTTAATTGTAATGAAAATATTACTGTTTGAAAACTATTTGTCTTTTCTTTAAGAAATAACTTATCTGTGGAAAGTGCACTTTATATGTACACTCTCTCCCACATGCAAATTCTCTGTTGTGGATTTCATACTGGTTTAAAGAGTTCATTGAAATAATTGACTTCCCCAAATCTTGCAGAAATTCACTTCTGCAGAATCCAAGAGATCAAAGGAGTTAGGGATGAGAGTGAGCACTCCACCGTGATGTCAAGAGCTCTGGTCTCCCTGGTAGGAAAGGCTAATGCTGTAAGCTCACAATCTGAATTGGCTTTTTTCAGTTGAGAGGAAATCTGTGGAAGACACTCACTGCAGCTGTAGTTTTATTGTCAGTAATGATATTTCTGTTTTCAAATGATGGAAAATATGTTTATGGCTTTCAGATTTGTTTGCCTTTGGGTCAGAGATCTTTTCACACCTTTCATAAATGACGGAAAAATGCAAATTATCTTGTCTAAAAAAATTAGACCTACAGGTTATCTACAATGTTTGAGAAACAAGTTTATTCTTACCAGAGCTAGGTAACTGAAATATTCTACACAAATATTTAATGTTCATGAATTAAATAATTCTGTAGTTCTCACAATTCATTTCACATTTACAGAACTGTAAATTATCTGATTATAACAATAAAGCATCGCTACTATGGTATTTAGTTGTCATGCCTAATAGTATGACATTGTTAGTGAAACAACATAAATATTGCCAGTTGATGCAATATAATTTTTATTCCAAATATCAATATAAACATGTAATTTCCTTGAAAAGGGAAAATAAATGATTATAATGTCACTTTAGGGACTGAAGTTTGAAGCATAGTTAAATTAAATGACTTAATCTTGTGAGACAGGAGTTGATTGAGATCCTCAAGTTTGGACTCAGCAACATGCATACAACACTCCATCTATTTTATTCTTCCATCCACCCAGCCATACTTTTCCAGTTTCTTTACAGTGTACTAAATAGTGTTTGATTCACAAAGAAAGAATATACTCTGGAGAAAGGAAAAAAAAGTAAAAGGAATATTGTAAGGACAGAATTATCTCAAAAGCTTTTTAATCCCACTCATATTTTTCCAGGTGTTTGTCTAGCCTGTCTCTGTAGTCTTCCTATGCTGGAGACTTCCATCACCTTCTAAGGCTGTTCCAGTGCTTCATTATTTTTGATGTTTGAAGTTTTTATCATGTCTGTATTTCAATCTATATCAATTTTTTTTTTTTTTTNTTGAAAACTCATGTTTGGACAACAGATTGCACAGAAGAAGGTTACAAGGAGAAAGTTACCATGTCTCCTCTCTGTCCTGTAGGAAGTTCGTTATAGAGGGGGCATCATGAAGTGACAAGCACAGCTACCAAAGAGAAAAACTGTTCTTAAAAGGTAAAAATGTGTTAAAGATGAAAATGTCAAACAAAAAAGACTTGCATCACAGTGGTCTGTAATACCAGTGAAAATCATCGGAAAATATTTATTCGTTGTACTTCTACACTAAAATGCTAAAAATCTAGTTTTAAAACAGTTGAATAATATAGATAATTCCTAAAACTTTACAGTTGCAAAGAGGTGGAATATTTGCAGTGTTTATCTTTGTAAGTGAGGAATAGTATTTTTAAGGAAAGTATAAAATGAGAGTTTTATACAGGATACCAAGAATTCAGGTTTAGTTGCATTATTTGAGAATCGTTCCTTCTGTGGCTAAATTCAGAATAAAAACTGGTTCACAAACTATTCACAATCTAGTTTTACTTTATACTAACAATTAAAATACTAGCTTTATTTATTTGATTATTTGTTATTAAATTAATATTTGAACGTATAACCCTATCATTATGACATACATTTGGAACTTTGAGGCTGGACTCAAATGAAGAATGATTCTAATTTTATACTGGGGAAAATAAGAGGAAAAACTGGGTTCTTAATACCATAATATCATACTATGTGGTGGAAGGATTCCTTTTCAGAAATAATATCCAAAAAAATTACAGAGGCATGATAAACTGATATAATGAATCCAGAATTTTTCACTTTTAAGGTAATAATACTAGGAAAACAACAACAAATTTTGTAGTTGAAATATAGCCAACTCAACCTCAGTGTTTTAGCTTTGAAACTTAATTTAGACTAGAAATTAAGTGAAACGGAGCAATCTTGCTGTAATTTACACAAAGAGAAGAATATTGTGATTCTGAACTTCAAGTTCCTCAGATGTATTTTGGTTTCAGTTGCTGCTGATATACTGAATTTCCTGGCCTATGCTGGTTTATTCCAGTGCAGTCTGTGTATTACTAGACACTGTGTATTACTAGAAGGATTCCTCTGATTTAGAGTCCCTCAGGTCACAGCCTGTTCCACCACAATGCAGTACTGCTTCTGTTCAACTCAGACCTTTTTCAACAGCAGGTCGTGCATTAGGAACAAAACCTCTCCAGTTGCAAGAATAAGTCTCTAAGAAGTCTTCAGTCACATTGTAACTAGATGGGAGAAGAAAAGGGTGAAAAAGTGATAGAATTCGCTATCAAGAAGTAGCTGGATACTGCTACATTTGAAACAATAGGAATTATTCTTATTTACCATTAGAGGGCATACATACTGTATAAAATACACGATTAAACAGAATTCCAGTTTACTAGGTGAAAGGTTAATACTTCTGTCACATAATAGATACACAGTAAAGTCTCCTAATAATACTTGTTTCCACTTGAAGTTGTTATGACTCAAGAATCTGACTCCCTATATTGAATACTGTTGGATGACAGGACAAAGAAGTCAGTGCTGCTAAAAGTTCAGTGGCTGTTAACTCTGGAGCACTGCCGTGTTTTCAGCTCTTGCAGCCCTCTTTCACATTTTCCCAGTTTAACAAGGATATGCCATTACTTTAAGTTCTGTAACAGACTCACAATATTCTCCATCCCTTTCTAGTTGGTGTCTGAGGAAAGAAATCACAAAAAATAATTTTGTGTATCAATAGCCCACAAAAAATAAATTAAATGAATACCTAACAAAATAGAAATGCCTGAGATTCTTCTCCCACTGAGAGTGCTGTTCTAAATTTATAAATACTCTTAGACTATCTGTCATACCAATGTAGCAGTTACTGTGACAAGGTGACCTAGTAAGCACGAGGAAGAAACTGCTCTGAAATGAGTGAGGACTTGACATATATTTTGTAGTCATCACATTGTAAGATGTATACTGCCATGGTTTGTGCTATGAGACATTCCTCCTGGCTGGGTCAGAAAGGAGGGAATACAGCTCAAGGCTGCAGTGGAGAAAAGGATGTCGTACTGGCAGAAGGATGTCATACTGGCAGGGCGTGGTAGGATTATCCTTTTTACTCTGAACGCCTTTGTGCCAGGTATATATATGTGTGTGTGTGTGTGTGTGTGTGTGTGTGTGTGTGTGTGTGTGTGTATACACACACCTGAATGAATGAAATATATATTTCATTTTATATTTTGGCATGTTAAGCAGCTGTTTTTAGCTCATTGGGCTGAGAAATGGTCAGTGTTGTGCTTCAAATGTAGGAAGCACTTGGTTAAGAAGTGGGAAAGGGGATGAGATTAATGTACAGCTGAAGATTTCTTCCTTAAATATATGGAGACACAATTTAAGCCAGGAGGAGACGTAGTCTAGACAAAAACTTAATAGTGGCAACTTGTTTACAAAAAAGACCTCCACTGAATTTGTGGAGGACCTGTGAGTGTAATGAGAGAACTTTTCGAGTATAAAAATAAATATATTCTCTCTCATGACATTATTCTCTCCTGCTTCTTAGCTGGTGGTCAGGTCATCCTGACTCATCAGATAATATCTTAGTAGTAGATAACTGATGCACAAAGTGTCAGGATGTCTTAAGGTTGTTTCTAAATGAAACTGTTTCTTCCCTTGTGCTGGAATGGAATTTGTTGAAAGTTGAGGCAGCGTATGAGCACATCCCCACAGAGATGCATACAGCAAAGTAGATGATTTACTAATATTTAAAGGAAATGGCTAGATGGTATGTTACTTAGTGCCAAGTTTTAGTACAGCTTTTCTGTAGTCCAAAGAAGCTCTTTCAATTAAGGTACTGTGGATCTGAGAAATAAACCTTTTCTCTAACAGCCTAACAATAATACAGTGAAACACATTCTGGACGGACAAATAAAAACCTAAAGTAGCCTGGAATTAAAGGGTAAGTGTATCAGGGATGAATAGATGCCAGAATAACCAATGTGTTTTGTTGATGATTTGGAGAGTTATTTTTCCAAATCTACCATAATTTTTTTTTTTTATTTCTGTCATCCAAATGAGGATTTTATTTAAAAAAAACCAAAACAAAACAAAACAAAAAACAAAAAACCAAAAAACAAAAAACAACAAAACAAAACAAAGCAAAACAAAAACTTTATTAAAAAAAAGTTTTGCCAAAAAAAACAAACAACTTTATTAAAAAGAAACAAACTTTGCATTTCCAAGGTCTAGCACCTGAACTTCTATATTCCAACCAAATAGGGATAAGCACAGCAGGTGTTGCACTTGTTAAGAAAAGGAGTGAAGGAAATCCCCCTAAATGTGGGACTACATGAAAACAGAGGTTTCCTGGAGGGATTCAGTGAATAGGAAGACTAGAAATATTTCTTGATTTTTCTAAGGTCTCGTTGCAATAATGTAGTTTAAATGAAAACAGTATCAAGATGGGTTATTAATCTACTACTGACATATAATTAGCCAGTAAACAATGAATAACATCCAATAGAGAAGCAGCTCTTCCTGATCCAGGCTTAGGCTGAGATGCTGGAGGCAGCTTGCCCCAGTGTCAATCCAAGTTTTGACTGCTGCTGACTCTGGTAAAAGGTCTTTATCCACAATTAGAAATGTTCACACTTTGATGCTTCTTTTCAAGTTGACTCCTCCTGTTTTTCAAAATTGTTTGTAATTCTCTTTAATCTGATCTCTTTGGAGGGAAATGCTATTCCAGATAGTTTTGAGCATTTGAGCCCTTGCATTGGATGTGCTCCATGTCTTAACTGGTGCTGATGTCCAGGCCATTTGCCAAAGGTCAGCTCTGCATTTGCTCATCACAAAGTTTCTAGCTAGTAGATAATTATGATGTCCTTTAGATAAATGTTTTGATCTGTGCTCCTTTCAGAGTCACTTTGGACTTGTAGACATATGGAGTGTTCAGGTAGGATGAAGGTCTTGCCAATCTTGTGAAACTTGACTAAAAGCTGGGAATCAAACTTTAATGGTATATTTTAAACAATTGCTTGCATAGAGAATTATTTTATTACTTACATCATTGCATGTGTTTATACTAAACCAAGTGGAAATTAGTATTTCTATCTCCTAGGAAATATTTGTAATTCTTTGGAAAAAAACCAACCCAGTTGAGAGCAAAAGGTAGGAAATATGCTTTCCCTTTCTTTATCCTCTTTTAGGAGCCTTAGAGAATGATTGATTTTTGGGAAAGGCTGAAGAGAAGAAGTGAAGGTTATTTGTTTTCTCTTATCAGGTCCCATCTTGGCAGCACACTGCTTTATGGCTTGAGGGCCTGCGATATGAGGAACTGAGCAGTCCTCGCTCTCTGGAAAGATTTTGGGAGTCTGTGCTGTGTGAGAATACTGGCTAAGTCACAAGAGCACATTTGGTAAGCTGCTAAAATGCAGTGGTGTTGCAGTGATTTTTTGTTTCATAAATTATATTTCTGATGCAGGAGGAAAACATCAGTGTTCATGGGTTTTCCTATTTGACATAATCCTGACTATGTTTATCTCAGTTCAGTTATAAATTGTATTTTCTTGAAGAGAGTGAAGATAGAGACAATCAAGAGTAGTGCAAACATAGTACAAAAGTTGATATTAGAAACGGGATTAGAATATTTTTTGTTAAAACCACCTTCTCTGCTCAAGTTTTCCAAACCTGGAGATGCATTGCCTCTATAATACAATGTCTGTCTTTATGGGTAAAATTTTCAAGGCTGAATTTATCCAGCTCTTCCTTCCATTTATTTCCTTATGCCTTTAGTCAGCAAGGCTGAAAAGTCCCTCTTTTTTCACGAGCTTTTTTTTCTTTGAATGTAAAATATCTCTACAGCGTAATCACTTTCAACCTTTTCTTTTCTGGTAACTCCTGAAATCCTCCCTTAGAGACCCTGTTTTTCAGTGCTTGACCCCTTCTGCATGAGTGTCTTTTCTCTGAACTCTCTCCAGCTGATTGTACAGCTTTCTTGAAACAAGGATTTGAGGCTGAGCAAGAGATATTTCTGCACTCTTTAATTTACTCTATCTTTAAGAATGTCAAGTGTCATTCAGCTAGTTTTCTTCTTTCTTATCACAACAGTGCTCTGGATGTTCATCTTGAAGTTTAAAAAAAACCAAAAAACAAACAACGTGTATCAGTTTAAAAATTAAACAATTTTTTCTCCTTCGAATTTCTTTTAATGGATGATCTTGAAATACTGTCACTTCCTATGGGATAGAAATCCTGTTTACTTTTTCAAGGCCATTTTCTATTAGATGGGCACCAATGTCTTTCCCTATAAATATGAAATCTCTTTTCTGCTTTGTTAGAGGAAATAGGAGAATACCATTTCATCTTAATTAATAAAAACATAGGAAAATTAAAAAAATTAATGAAAAAATATTCAATGAGGTAAAGAAGAAAGAAGAGGGTGAGGATTGTGACAGAGGGTAAGAGAAATAGTGTTTTTGTGTTTTTGGTATGAAAATAAAGGATTTTACAATAAGAAGTGGATTTTACAATAAGAATGAGACTTTACAACAAAAAGTGTTTAGACTATAGTCTGGGACACACCAGTTACCAGAGGACAAGGTAAAGTGCTGACCTTGCTGCCAGCAGAACACTTCTTCAGTAACTAAGAGCAAAGCAGACCAGCAAGTGCCTCATCAGAGCAGACACTTGTTCTAATAAATGAGATGCTGACAAATAATGCTCTGTATGGATGTTTGCCAGAAAAATCCATACATTAATACATAATGTGCTCTTACTGAATATTTCAGGTATGACCCTTCTCTAATCTTGAACAGTCTTGCTGATAGAGCAGAAAGCTGAGTGCAGCATGTGGAGCAGTCTGCATGAGAAGACAAGGGTGGGATGGTGAGAAATGCACTGGATCTGACACAGCATTTCCACCTGTTTGAGGGGCACTCAGAGGGCTTCCATTGGGCCCTGGCATTGCTGAGTGGAAGTGTGTGTAGGTTGGAACAACCTCCTGTGTGGGAACTGAACTAGCTGGGATGAACAGTGGATCAGCCTCAGTGGCTTATGCAGGAGACTTCAAGCTGAGACTGTGGGAAGCGGGATAGTGCAAAGGAGGTATCTGGTTAGGTTATGGTGAGAAGTGTGTAACCATGGGAATTGGTATGCTAACAGAATCATTCCACAATAGGCTATGTTTCTGGTTCTGGTTCTCAATTGGTTCGGGACCTGTCACATACAAGGTCATGCTCCTGTTCCGTGTTTGGGATTGGACTCCTGTCCTCAGATACCCCTATATATTGTTAAGTTTGCCACGCCCCAAGTCTTTGGATGGTGCCCCTCAGATCGTGGAGTTTCCATGATTTGTTATTTTCACTATTAAAGTTCTTTTTTTTTTGGGCAACTCCACCATTCCCGCCCCTCTATCTCACCACGCTACCCGGCCGGACCGGACCTGGAGTTGCAGTGAGCCAGACTGCAACACTCCTGGGTTCTGTCTTGTTTGAGCACCAACAAAAATACCAGAAACAGATAAGCCCTGGAAGAGCAATATATTAGCGCAAGTAAATTACAAAAAAGTAGGAAATATAACATGTGCCAGTGGCTCTCGCAGGAACTGGTGGTAGAGTTCTTTGAGCTCTATTTGTGACTTAGCTATCTAGCTTTATGGCGTTGTGTGTCCTTTAAACTTATTAGTGCTTGTGTTATGTAATATATGGCCATATCTGACCTCAGAGATTTACTTGAGAGACTCATTTATGTTTCAATAGAATTTGGTGATTCTCAGGGGAAAAAAATTAGAAATGAGTCATTATTAAACTATTGTACCTCCAACATAACTTATTTTCTTGTGACATTTCTGCTAAAAGGTTTTTTGTTTGTTTGTTTTTTAATAATGTGTACTGAGAGATTCAAGTATTTTAAATCTTAGCAATTTTTGTTGGTGTTGTAGGTGGCTTAGGGCAAAAGCAAATTGTCAAATATAAGTAATGTAAGGCCATTGTGATCACTGCTTTCATTACATGCTCATTTAAGTGATTATTTGGTACAGGATTAGGAAGGAGGCCATAAGAACTTGCCATAAAGAGAAAAAATCTTTACAGTTCACAAGAGCTTCAGGTTTCAAGTTTCTTTTTCTTTGCCTTTGCCATGAAAAGTTTTAAAGAAAAATGCTAAATATTCAGTTTGTTCACTGGTAGTTCTGTCAGGAGAATAAAAAAAAATAGAAACTTAAAATCCAAGTTCCAGCTATTGGGGCAGGGAGCAGAGATGCACAGCTAGTAGGGGAGGCTTTGAGGGTAGGCAAGGAAGGGTCCAGCTACTGGAACGAGGACTAGAAAAGAGAAGATTCATGAGGAAAAGCAGTGTTGAAGAAAGGCTCACTGCAAGATCAATGGCAGCTTAAACCAGATCTTGCTACCCAGCAGGATTTACTAATTATGCTGAATGTGATGCTCATGCAGAAAAGGGAAAGTAGCTGGTATGTTTGGATCCAGTGATTGCATTCAATGATTTCAAAGTAGTTCAGCTGTACTTTAGGAATCAGTTATTGCATGCTGCCTTGTTATATATAATCCTTTTTTCCCTTCCTTTAGTAAATCTACTGTTTTTAAGGCAGGTTTCAAAACATTAATGTAGTAATGCACTTCCTATACTTAGGAAGGTGTTTCTATATTAGGAAAAAGTTTTGGGTTCCTGATTTACTTATTAGGAGATTCGCCTAGAAAGTTCTGTACATGTCTGTCTGTGGTTGGCTGAGTGCCAAAAGGGAAACACCTGTTGGACCTTTCACCTGTCAGTCAAACCCTGTAGGGTTCCCCATTGGGAACTTTCAAACAGGACCATCCTCGGACATTAAGTAGAAAAAGGCACAGAACAATTGAACCAACGGCATTTTCTGGGTGTTGTACGAGGTGCTGGACTTACCAGCACCGTGCACGGTTTATGTATTTTGTTTCTGTATCATTTCCGTTCATTTATTAAACCCTTTTGAGTTACAAGACGCTCTGGAATGTGCTGTGTCTCACTATCATAGCCACTGATCTGAATAGGCTGGACCCTCAAGGAATATAAGATAAAACCCAATATCTGGGAATCTTATACATTAAGTTTTAAAATTCATACTTGCCTTGGAAGTAACTAACTCACAGAGCACCAAAAATCTTAATATAATTTCTGATATTCTGAATCAAATGAAGATATATTAGTAGTGATGCTTTTAATCTTAACTCAGCCTTTGATGCTGTTTGTAGGTTACTGCTGTAGGACCTCAACAATTAAGGTCTATTATTATACATGGAAGAAAAACATGAGTACAGAGAAAAGTAAAATATTCATTTTCTCAAACCACCTAAACTATTGACTGTGACTAGGGGCCTAATATAAATTTGAAAAGCAAAGAGAATACAAGTAAAATCAATTAATTAAAGAATATTTAAATGTGAAGTATGGTGAAGCTAATGACATTCCCCTTTAAGCATCAGTGAAACAAGATGGTGTATTTTTTGCATTAGTGATGACCTTTGACAACTTTTAGAGAACAAATGGGTGAAGAGTAGAGAAGAGTAGAGAAGAGTAAAATAACTCTTCCCAAGAAGAGGACAAGACTAGCTTTTAAAATAGACATCTACCCAACCAGAAAAATGCCAAAACAAAAGGTGTGATCTGACTGTTTACATCTAAAGAGTCATATGGTTATAAAAAGCCAAAATTGGTCAGTCAAGCAGTTGCATTTACTACCTGGCTGAGTAATTAGTCTAGCAGTTAGAGGAAAACAAGGGATAAGATTTGTTTTGGCTTCAGTGGGACTACTGACAGGATCCTGCACATACAAAATAGGAAGACATGGTTGGGTGAAATTAGTGTAGAGTAGATAAACAGCTGTTTGAAAACCTGTGCAGCTATCCTTAACTTTTTGCCTAATATGGGAGGAGAAATGCAATGAGGACTTTGATGGATCTATTACCTATTGAATTTTATTTAATCATGACTATTGTATGAATGACATAATAGGAAAAATCCTTTAAAATGCCAATACAGTGCTGGTCAAAATTAGCAGAGGGGGGAGGAGGAGAATGATACAAGTTCAGATTTCAAAATTGTTAAAGGGTTTGTAATATATAAGATGATATTCAATAAAAAGCAGTGCAGAATGATTCTTTTGTAGGACAAACAGAATGCACAAATACAAAATGGGCAATAACCAGCTAATGATGTGTGCTGCAAAAACTGAACTGAGCCTTGAGATCTTGAGCTTACACGTGCTGGTTAATGAAATGTTGTCTCAAAGAGGCAAATACCTTGCTGGGATTCATCACTAAAACGTCCAGCATCCAGTTACACCTCATCCAGCAGATAATTCTGCCACTAAACAAGTGCAGTCTCAGCTGACACCTCCAAGATCTGAGCTCCAGATTGGAGAGCAACAACAGCAGAAATAAAATGACACGTGAAGGAAGGTTAACACAGTGAGAACAGTGTAGGGGAATGGAAGATGGGGTGCTTGAAAAAAAAACCCACTAAAATCTTCAGAGAGAGACAAGGAATTTGAATATTACTAATAATTACTAATTAGTCTATTAAGTAGTCACTGGCTTCATTGTCCTTTACATTCATTGGAGTGGGAAAAGTAGCTGGCTTATTTAGCAACACCAAGGGTAAAGGAGAGAAGAAAGTGGGTAAGAGCAGGAGCTGTGAGACAGTGAGGAGGCTGCCAGGGCTGGTCATCCCTGAGCCAAGGTCTACGGTGATGTGACCCAACTCTAAGCTGTCTGGATCACTGCCATCAATTCCAGGCTGGGAACCATGGTCAGGGAGAAAAGGGGGTAATGATTGTAGTGGATACAGGAAACAACTCTCAAGGAAGCACAAAACCCAAGTGTCATATACAGTCAGAAACATATGACAGAAATGTCTAGGCCTGATATTCACAAAGGAGTTTGATCACCTACACCCAAAAAATGATCTGTTCAAGGTACAATTGATTCTTTGGGGCAATTTCAAAGGTATGCAGAGTATGTTTTTGCCCGATGCTGCGATGCTTGCTACGGCATTACCAGGCTTTGCAGGGAGATCCTGTGTGTGGTGCATACTAGACAATCTACTTTCATCATTACCACTAACAAGAGATTTATTATTTTTTAACAGATGGAGCGCAAATACATTTGGGATGCCAGATCCTTTTCTGCCTCCTGGCCAGTAGGGCTGAAATTCCTCCTTATGTCTGGGAAAAGTGGGAAACCTGGCTGACTGCCAGCCTGCAGATTAGGGCTGCTGAGATGCTGTCAGCAGCAGTCTTGATGGTAAATATTCATGAGCCAAATTGTGCCAATATTCATGTTTGGTGTATTGCATATTCAATGTTGTTATCTATACCACTTTGTAAAGGTCATCCTGGCATCTAAAGTCAACGGAAATGACTGATTCACTGTAAAAGATCACCATTCTCTTTGAAAGTGTGAAACCTGTGCATTTTTGAGTTGTCTATGTGGGCCACTTGTAAACACTTCTGTTTTTATCATCAGGTGACAGTCCCAACATATAGAGAAGCTTTAATTTAACAAGAACAGCTGTTAGTCCTGCCCAGCCTTTCTTGATTTTTGCTATGCCTTATTTGACTTTGAGATCACACAAAACTGCATCTAAAATATCATATTTTCACTCCCTTGTACAATGGACTTTTATCTGCAATGCGACGCAGAAAAGCTGGCTTTGAATATTAAACACATTTTATTAAAAACATTAAAAATCACTCTACTTAGCTTTAATTCACAAACTTATTATTTTGGGATGGAGCAGGGAAATCCCACATTAATTTTCAACAACAGGAAGATATTGCTGTGGGTGAATTTCTGTCAGAGCCAAGGAAATGATTTTTTCAGCCACAAGAATTCAGTGTGGCAATGTCATAAGAGCATGTAGTTATTATTCTGAGTGCTATACAGACTGTAACATAAGACAGAAAAAAGTGCTCACGAGGAACATATTGAATTATAATAAATCTGTCTCGTCTGGAGACAATGATGATCTGGCACATTTTGTCAAGTGGCAGTCACATAGGATGCTGTGCACTGCATACATATTACTGCATTAGCCATAGGCAGCAAGAGGATGGCACCAACAGGGAAAGTGCTCAGACAGATAGCTTGATCATTTGTATTCCAGAGCTCAGCAAGTGCTCAATTCACTGATCCAAACCAAACATGTTGAAGTCAAGGCCTGTTTCTCTAACATGTTTGATATACAGCTGAGGAGTAACTGAATCAAAACAGCATCTCACTATTGCTGTCTGGTGCCGTACTGGGTGGTGAAAGCAAGTGAAGCTTTTCCTGGCACTGGGGGTATGTTGTATGCAAATGGACCATCTCAGTGGTAAATCTTTAATGTGGCAGACAGAACATTAATTGCATAGCTCCCTAGGATCATGTTGCATGCCCAGTTTCCTTAAGTAAAATTATTCCAATGATTCTTCTCTTGATAGAGAATTCCAGGCGTTGCAGTCCTACTGTGTGCCATAAATTAACTCTTCTGCTGTTCAGCTTCAAGTCCTGCTTAAATCCTGGGGCAAATGCCATTCATACTCACAGTGTGTATCTAACTGAGACAACCAGTGTGTTTGCTATAGTCCATATTAATATTCTGAAATACAAACTAATTAGTAATACAATATGTCTGCATTTACATCTCCTTTTTGTAGGATATCAATTCATCTTATGAAAACGAAAAGCTTACTTATTCAAATCTTTAAACAAGAAGATGCCTGAAGTGCTCCCCCTCCTACATGTTATAAAACCAGTTCCTGACATATATACTATAAGGATCAGCACTTTGCCCTTTGAGTCAATACTATATCGAGGCCATACAAACATAGACAGACGTGTACACACAAGTACTCAAATGCTTTGGTCTGGCAGCCTGCACTGAGACAATCTTCTCTTTTACTGTCTTCCCACAATTTAGTACAAGCTTAGTTTTTACCATGAGCAAGGTACAACAATTCACCAGTCAGGGGTTAACAGCATGGCAATGAAATCCTTTATTTTGTCTGAACATTTTCACCTCTTTTATTCTACCCACATCTCCACAGAAAGGTGAAGATCTCTCAGAAAGAAACTCCTTTTAAAAGCTGCTCAAATTTCTATGTATATGTAACAGTCACTTTTACTCTTCTAGGGAGAGCTCTAATGTAGTCCTTTGCACTGGAATGAAGATGCATTATTTTAGATGATTAGTTCCATTTGCAAAATGAAAAAGAAAGCTCAGTCCTTTTCAAAAAGAAAAGCTCAGCATCTCCTCAGATGGATTTCATTTGATAGTCTATTGCCTTGGCCTTGCTCCTAATGGTTCCTTATTACAGTATACTTTTATCCTTCAAGAGAATTTGTCGTCTTGAAAACACAGCAGGTGGAAAAGAAAAGCAGACAAAAAATGGAGCACTTTAAATAAAAAGTTTGACAGAAAAAGCATGGTTAAAAACAAGGAAAGATGAGGATTCTAAAGAAATGATACAAATCTTATTTATACAAATCTTATTTACCAAACAAAGATTATTTTTCAGTTTCAGTGAATTGCCTCTTACACTCCTTCAACAAAACGTGAGACAGAGGAGCAAGGCTGTCCACAGTAACAAGTAAGCAAGGAAGCAATGTCTTTGACAAAAATGTCTGGTAGAAGGGATATCCTCTATGACCAGGTTTATGTCAAAGACAAGCAGTAATAGGAACAGAAGTGATGAAAAAAGTTTATTTTCATGATTTAGTTAAAAATTTATGTAAACAAACCAACTAGACTACACATAAAAGGCCAAGAAAGCCTAAATCAAAATGGAAAGTATTCCCTGACTCTATGGCTGTGGGCTGAGCACAACATAAAGAGAAAAATACATCTAGTAAATGTTCTTGTCAGCTTGACTTAGTTAATCTAGATGTTTGGAAACACAGAAGTGCCTTTAGCTATGCAATGACCTGTCTGCTAGATTTGGGCTTGCAATATTGAACACAGGTTCAGTCTGTGGTTAACTCGAACTTCTACAACAAAAGTAAGGGACAAGTAGTACTTTTTGTGAATATCTACCTGCTTGTAACTTATCTGATAGTCAGATCAGCAGGTTTTAATTTGTCCTGACCCTAAGAAAGAGAACGTCTGTTTACCTGACCAAATTAAGCTCCTTGTAGGAATACGATGCTACAGTATGCAAGCCTCACTTTCTTTGGAACTGTTAATCTTACAACCTTTAAAGAAAATTTGTGGCTTAAATTTCCCCCTGCATTTATGTCCTGCACTACTAAATCTTTCCCAGACTTTCAGTTAACTTTCAGTGGAAATTATTCTAAAGTATATAAAGATTGTGACAGTTTTTTTCCTCAGACAAACAGATTGCCTAGAAAAGGCATGGACCTGTTGAAGCAGGTCCAGACTAGAACTATGGAGATTATACGAGCTGGGGTTTTCTAGTCTGGAGATGTGAAGGTTTCAATGAGACTTTATAAGAAAGATGGGGACTTACAAGAAAATGGAGGCAAACAGTTTAGCAGGGCCTTTGTGAAAGAACAAGGGGAAATGGTTTTAAGCCAAAGATTGGTGGATTTAAGTTAGATATAAGGAAGATTTTTTTTTTTTTTTTTTTTTTTCCTCCNTTTTTTTTTTTTTTTTTTTTTTTTGTAATGAGAATTTTTATAATGGTAGACTCTGAAACAAAGATGTGTAAGATACCCCATCCCTGGAAACATTCAAGATTAGACTGGAATAAGCTCTGAGAAACCCCACTTGCAGAGGTTGGACTGGATGACCTTTAGAAGTCCTTTCCAATACCAACTATTCTATGAGTCTATGATTTATGTGTTTCTATATCTCTGATTCATGTACTTGTGTTCTCAGGCAGGGGAATCTCAGAAATGGCCTCTGAAGTGATACAAAAAGAGATGGTTTGGAGGCACCAATATTAGATGTCAGCCAATTCCCACAGCTGTCTATACTCCTAGGAATAAGAGGAAAGAGATGGAAGTGTGTTAACATCTAAAGCCATTTATTCATACCCCAGGGCTCCCTTGTGGATGTGCTGCTCCTTGGCCCTTCTAATGCAGTCCTGTGCCTAAAGGTATTTGTTATAAAAAGCACCTTAATGTGTGCAACACTGGAGTAGTTTTTAAGACTGCACAACATGAGCTTGCAGAGGTTTCTTTATAATGCATTTAATGGGTGATTATGTAAATAGAACAAAGGTGGTTTTTTTTTGTTTTTTTTTTTTTTTTTTTTTTAACATGACTATGTAATCTCTAAATGTTTACAATCCAAACAACTTGAAAATGTTGTCTTTACTCCACTTTTAAAGGTTATACTCCCCAGTAATTCCACAAATACCAAACTGCAATAACATGTATTTAAACTTCAAATGTCTCTGGCAAAAGTTCTGGTTTTAATCATACCCTGGAAAATGTAAATGTAGTTTCAGGGGTGACAAATGGCTTATGGCAAGCCAGGTTCTTCCTCCTTTACTCCTACAAATTTGGGCTTAGAAAAAAATCACTCTATTTAAGGAGTACAACCCTTCATAAGTGAATAAAAGTGGTAGGAACACTTTCCCTGTTAGCAGATGGTATTTTGATAGCTCTATATATGGCTCTAGATATCCCTCTCCCTGGCGACAAGAGCTATAATTTCATTACAGTGTTCTGAAAAATAGCACAGAGACATTGCAGGGTCTATAAAACCTCTAAATGCAGCAGTGATACTTATGCCAGCTCTTCCCTTTCCTCAGACTTTATGTGAAATTTAGACATTGTGGGTTGGAAAAATTGACAATCCCCATTACTATCTGCTGAAGTTGCTGAAATGACATGATTTGTTCCTGGGTACCTGCTTGGACCCCAGTCATCGATGTCTGTGATTTCTGAAACAGTATATTCTGATTCCAAATCTGTTTCTCTTAATAACTACAGGTGCAAAAAGAGGCTAGGGAGATGGGAAGGAACCACATTAATATGAATTATTTCCTGTTGCCTCTGTAGGCCCCCTTAGTTCTTCCACATTTGTTTAAGCTGTGTTTGGTTTTTATTTACCAGTCTAGTGGTAAGTATAAATTTGCAATAGCAGGAACAACCTGACACTCACCCAATGGTTCTTGGACAGTTTCTTTCCTGCTCTAAACTAATCTCTTTTCCTTAAAGGTGAGATTAGTGTTAATCAGAAGTGAGAAGACACTGGTCACTCTACAAAACTTAATTCTTATTTTTTCACATAGTTGTGGAGGGAAATGATGAATGATCAAAACATTTGGTCTTAAAACTTACTGAATAAAATCACGTCTCATCTACCTTCAATTTGTATTGATCTGCTTATTGAGAGTGTCTGGTTCTGTCCTTTTCACTGAAAATTATCAGTGGCTATTTGGTAGATGAGGAAGAAAATCAGATGCATAGGAAACAAAATATAATGCATTTTAAATTCTAAGCTTTTCTTCATAATTATATTTTCCTTTAAATTCTGTTTTTAAAGCTTGAGTGTAATTCCTGTTTCAATAAGCAAGTATAAATAAGACTACTTCTATGTGAAATATGTATTAGGGTAAACCAAGGCAACTCATTTTATCACAGAGCAGGAGTTCATTTCAGAAGTTTAAAAATAGGGCAGAATAATATTGATCACCATTTTGTTTTTTAAAATTAATATTATTTTTTTAAAAATAAATATAATGGCCCAGTCCTCCATAAANTTATGAAATTTTATATATTTATATATTTATGTATTTATATATTTAATAAATTGTTTATGAGTTTCTAAAGCAAAGGAAAGTGTCAAACACCTTTTCTGCTACAGAAAAATGCAGCAATCTCAAAAACATGTATGTGCCATATTGAATATTGGTTTTTAAAACTCGGAGTGAAGTAAATGGACTTTCTCTAATCTGAAAATATTTTTCATCAAGAAAATTTATGAAGACAGACTTAATCTTGGCAGTTTATATATCCTATCAATTTGCTTTAGGCAATGATAAAATCTCTCTATAAGGCTATCAGAAATTATTTGTAGATAATTGCTTGTGACTTAATCATTATCTCTGCAAACTGAGACTCCAGGCATCTGTTACTTTTTGCCACACTGTCAGCCATCTTGATCAACAGATTTGAAAACTCAGAAACTTGTACAGCTTTGAGAAAACACTGACAGATCCAAATTTTGTGAGATGGTCTGTGTGGAAGTGGGACATTTAGCCGGAACACTTTATCAAAACCCAACAAAAATAGAAAAAAAAAATTGCAAAACTTCTCTCTTACTGAGCCCTATTAATATTTCATTAAAAATTGACTTGGTGGAATCTTAATCAAACTGTCTGCAACTACTCCCATATCATCCAAATCGAGATTAAATCTTGACAGAAGAATCAGACCTGCATCCAGGTGAAATTCTGCTGGGTAGCTGTTGGCACCTTCAAGGCTACTGTTTTATCCACCAGTCCTGAAGCTGTGACGAAGCACAGGTTGCTCAACTGAAACTTTAGCTTCAGTGGAGTGCAATAATGTATGCTAAAGGGATCAAGGAAATAAACAGAGCATAAGGGTCCTTTGTTCTGCTGTACCTGTCAACCATTTGCAAAGAGTTGTTTAATTCTGTCTGATTTTCTCTTGATATCATGTTTGCATGTTTTTAACCTTGTCTATGCTAGCGAGCTTTTAAATCAAGTGGACAATATTCTACTAAAGTTGGATGCTCATTCTGCAGTTTTCAAGTTATCTGCAACCTGCAGAAGGATTTATTTTGTTAACTCTCCCAAGCGCATAAATACTGTTAATGACTAGTGGTTCCCTCTACTGGAATACAGACTTAATACTAACCTACTGACCATCTTTTCTTCATCTTAAACAGTAAGATTTTTATTTTTCTGTCTTCCTGCCACCCCAATGGAAAATATTT
>WEIU01009864.1:72915-86571 GCA_013389925.1 Aegithalos caudatus
TTTAATTGTCTTTGGGCTAGTTACTTACTGAACTATTTTTCTTATATGCCAATACCATAGCTGGGAATCTTCTAGAGAAAGTCAGCTTTTACTTTAAATGATTAGAGAGGAAATTCCCTTAGAAAATTTAAAGCAGGGCCTTAAAATACATTGAAAACCTTGTTTCTTGTCCTGGACTATCAGGACTTCGTAACACCTTGTCTGCACTTGCAAATGACAGAGATGGTTCTTTAAAAAGGGAAATGATGAAAATAACTTTTGCGGGTGTCTTCCACCTCTATTTGCTTGGGTTTAGCTGCACAGAGTTTTTTTGAGAACTTTACACTTAGTGTTTATCATAATAAAATTAATGAACTTTAAAGAAGTCATATCAGTGGGCTTTTTAATAGGATCTTAAATATCCACTTCCAGTTTATATAGGGGTTCATGCTTGATCTTTAATTCCACTGGAAGGTGCAGATAGTATAGGTTTTCAATACTTGCCAGAACCAAGCAAACCAGAATGACACAGATGTAATTTGACAAATTATTCTGATTTTCATAAAGATAACTATTAGCTGTTGATCTCTCCACCATTCCCAGACCACGGACTTAGGTTCACGTATATGTTAACCAGGTTATGTGTATAATCACACAGATTTCACAAAGCATTACATGTGGTCCATATGGACACCATGTGAATGTTTTTTGTGGCCTTAGAGTGATCACCTACCGTAAGATAACTTACATTTAGTTTCCTCTGGAGTACATGAAATGTTGACAAAGGGAGCAGCATGTGCTGAACATTAATTGGCACCAGACAAACTCATTATTCTCTGAAAGATATTGTTCATCAATAGGGAACCATCTGCGGTGTATTTACATAAGTAACTACTGGTTTCTCTTTTAATACCATGCTGGATGTTTGACAAAATACCAAGATGTTCCTAATACAACCACTTTGATTATAAATTCTGTTGAACAAACCAGACAGTAAAGATGTATGACTGTGAGTTAATTTTCTGATGGGCAAATAGGTTTCTGTCAAAAACAGTGTGGAAAAAATGCAGTAAAACATAAGAATGTTTGTGTTGGTGAAGTGAGGAGTCCTTCTAAGTCTGAAACCTGTCCCTGGTTGTGACAACTAATATACATTTAAGTAAAGAATATAAGACAAAGGCAGTTCCCCTTCCAGCTTTTGATATTTGAATGCTTAGAGGTTTCTTTAAAAAGGAACACTTCACTTGGTAGTCCATGATATTGTTTTGCCTGCATATGCTTTTTGACATGAATGAGAACATAGTCTTTAGGTGTTTTCAGTTTTCTAGAAGATTTCTTTTACTTTGCATAATTATCTTCATCTTCAAATAGATCAACTGCTGTATTATTTATGAGCAAAATGCCCTTGTGGCCTTGTGCCTATGGATCTTATTGCGTAGACTTCAAAAACCCTCATTCAAATGTTGTCTAGTTGGATTCAGTCCTACCCTTTCCTGTATTGATTGTATTCAAAGGTGACCCCTAACTCACTCTACCCTTACATAGGTAACTTATGAATTATTCCATTCTTTCGTCATGCAGGTGAATCTTTGCCTGGTCTTCTCTGGCATCGGAAGCCCGTCTACTTAACTCTACATCTACTGTCAGTTTGGAATTGTAGGTGAGGATATCTCAGCTACAATTAGTATACCATCCAAGTAGAGAATTCTTCCTAAGGAGTGTGCTTCATTTTGTTTTCATCTAAAAAGTAAAAGATCTCTTAATAGTGAATTTTAAAATGTACCCTAATATTTCTGAGCCTTTATAATTGTTTGAGACAGAAAATATTTATCACCTCATTTTTGAGAAAAGGAAATGCCTCTTTTTTACTGGGCTTGTTATGGACAATTTTTATTTTAAATTCATGTCAAAGTGAACTTAGATTTCAGGTACAAATCTTATAGGAAGGTTGTTTTGAAATTTATTGACATCTTAGTTCATTGGACAGTTGGAAGAAAATTCTTATGAATGAAAAATTACTCCACAATTGGCTAGCACCTTTTCTTTTACTCAAAGAAACTATACATGACATCTAATATTTAATTCCATTGATTAGTTTAAACTTTAAAAAAGTTCACTTTATTGTTAAAAATGCATAAACCCTATGTAATTCATTGGTTTCTGTGGATTTTTACAAAATATCCTGATGGTTCCTGAGGGGGCAAATGTCTGAAGACCCTTTCTGGTTCTTTCCTTTTGTTATCCTAGTGCTCAAAATAACAATTTGTAAAAATTTTTTTGAGAAAGAGCAATAGAGAGAAGTGAAAATCCATGTCAATCTGCATTACTTACTGTGACTGTACAGTGCTAATGAAACAAATTAGATACTGACAAATATTACAGATACAATGATGAGCTACATGGCAGAGTTCACACTGAAAAAAACCATATCCTAATTAACAATGTGGGTGTACCAACTACAGTTGATAGGCTTGGCATACGTACATTTACCTACTATTAAAAGGCATGGTTTTTCATTTAGTACTAGTGACTTCATTTTGAGTGGAATCTTTTCCTCCTGGTTTAGTATGATCTGGATCAGACGTCTTATGTGGCTCACACTGCAGCTGCACAATGAACTTTGCTGAACGAAAAGAGAGAAATAGGCATAGGAAGCAGAGGTTCAGTTGTTTACAGTGCCATATTACAAAGTGGTAGTGGTGGAACAAGAGCTTTGCAGTAGTTCCTCATGTTACTGTTCATCTCTAATACCTGAGTCTCTAAGCAAAATAACACCTGTGGCACATTTTGACAGAGTTTAACAGGAAAATTAGCTTAACACTATTTAATTTAAATTTGGTATGCTTATAAAAACTAACACAACAGTTTTAAAAGTTCAGCTTCTTTTTGAAGCCAAATAAATACAAAGTGATCTTGGGAGTTGTATTTTGGTCTTACACACAAGGACATTAGAGTCACGACATGATGTTAATGTGATACTGCACCTTGTCTCCAGTCTTTGTACGAGCATTATGGAAAGAAGTATTTTGTCCTAGACTTGCAAGAACAATGACAACGTGTAGGAGATGTTCTTTAATTAGGTCATAACTTTGTCAGTCTAACTCCCCCAGGGATCACCTCCCAGTGTTGCTTAGAGTATAGGTCTTTGTTTCTGTCTTGGACATTTCCATCTCCTAGCAGGTGTGGGGGTGGGCAACTGTCATTCTTCACCACTCCAAACCCAATTTCAGTTCTTTATTTTGACCCCTACAGTCTTCCCATCTATAAAGGTTAAGAGGTGAGAAAAAAAGAGGTCATTATTTCATTTTCCTGTGTGAAGTGAGAAGTGTAGCTGCATACTGTTATCTTTGCTTGAATATGAATGAGCAGTTGGAAAGAATTGTTGCTTTAACCCAGACTTACCTGTTTTAATGCATGTAATTAAATAATGAACATAGCCTGTTAATGGGAATAAAACTACTACAAAAATGCAGGGTTTTCTTACACAGGATGAATTGCAGACAGTGATTTCTGCTGCTCTCCATTACTTCTTTGATGCTGTTAAAATTACCTTTCACAGGATTGCTGATGATAAAAGATTTTTGCAAAATTTTTTCATGGAGTCTAAGAATCGGAGCATTCAAGATTTAAAATTATTCTTATAAATTTCTTCTCCCATATAACTTGCTTTTCAGAAAATTTAATGCAAGTCAAAATGTCTAATCCTAGGGTCCAATTCCTTCTTAAATGAGACTAGAAGGCAAACATCTGGTTTAGAATTTGAAGAGATTTTTCTTACTGCAAAATATTAAGTAAGTGATCTTCAAAAGGCTCATTGTTGGAATAAAGGTAGAAAAAATATTCTTGTGGCCATACCTACTCTCACTTTTGAACTTGTTTTTTGCTAGTGCATGTATTTCTATTCATGAAAAGGAAAGAAGGGGTGGGCATTGAGAAACATTTGTTTGTGGGACAGAAGAAAAATAAATTTACTTCTGTAATTTGAATCTGAGGGACAGAAGTCTTGGAGATCTTTTCCAATCAAGGTGGATGTTATGATCGTATCTGCTTTTGGTGGTGTCATGAGAAGCTCTGTTGCTGATTTTTGTATTTATGTCACAAAGCAAAACTGGATTGTATTAAAATATAATTTTTGTTTGACTGCTACAGGCTTCTGTTTAAACTATAAGTTTTAATAATACCTCTTTTCTCCTTGAAGGATAGAAAAAGAATAAAAAACCATAAAATAGAGAAATTGATCAAAATCACACATTCTGATTCTCTTATGTCAAATTTTGTCCTGGAGTTCTTGTAAACTCTTTATCCAGCAACTGAGTTTGAAGAACATAATAAGCATTTTTAAGATGGGATTTTTTTTTTCCTACAGCTGCTATAATTACTGAAGAATATCAATCCAGACTTGATAAATGATTCCTTATTTACAATATTCAGTGAGTAGACCAGGTTGCTCAAAGCCCCATCCAACGTATCCTTGAAGACTTTCAGGGATGGCGCATCCACAGCTTTTCTGGGCCACCTTTTCCAGGGCCTCACCACCTTCAAAACAAAGACCTTCCTCCTAATACCTGGTCTAAACTTACTCTCTATTGGCTTGAATTCATTCCCCCTTGTCCTCTCTCTACACACCTTTATAAAAAACCCCTCTCCATCTTTCTTGTAAGTCAGAATCATCCTGAGTATCAGTTGTGAAGGTGTTCTTATGAGTGGATTACAAGAGTAGGATGAGTATGTACAAGATGTTCACAGATTAATTTTATCAATCATGGAGCAGTATAGTTGCTGGACAGTTGAGACACCGCTAATTTTGTGTTGAAGCTCAAAGTTTATACTGGAGAACATCAGTGGCCTGAGAAACTTTCACTTACAGCTTTCAAACATGCTTGAAGTTTATTTATCTACAATGATATTTGAATGAACAGCTCAGAAAAGTATGTGCTGCCCTTGCTGCTTGGACATGAAGTCCTGTGCTGGCTAAGCTGATTCTTTATCACGAAGCAAGGGCATGCTACCGTCTTCTAATTCTGCTGACACTTCAAAGTCAGCCTGGTGTGTCCTTCCTGATAGCAGAGAAACAGGAGAAGGAGTTTTGCCATATCACTTCCATTTCCAATGATGTATATTTGTGTTAACTCCTTCTTCTATCTTCTCCTAAGAGATAGAATAACAGTTTATTCTACACAGGGAGGAACCTGCATACCTCACTCCGAATCTGTACTGTATTTAAATAATAGTAAAAAAAAACCAACAGAAATTTGCTTTCATTTCATTAGCTTTTTCTCATTACTTGTAGTGTGGTAGAAAGCTCAGAAGCAAAGAGAAATACCAGAGCCTGTAGCTACTGATTACATATCACAGTGAAGGTTTAGATGCAGCAGTGCTCTGCTACCCTGGCAGAGCTCTTGTGGATTCTGCAACATGAAAAATAAGTGCCACTAACATTCTTTCAATCTGTTTAAGGGCCTCTGTCCTAAAATTTTAAATAGGCAATATTTTCCTGTTGCTGTTTGCAAGATGTGTGTTTTATTATACACATGCTGTCTTCTTACTGAATCTTGGGAGCTGTAAAGTTTTGAAATAAGGGGTACTTCATCTGTGCAGCATTGGAGATTAAAGATAAGTGCAGTTTAAGCAGCATGTCTTCTACTCCTGACACTTTACGAGGGAAATGACAGTACAAGTTAGGCCTGAGCCCCCCAAACCTTTGGAAAAACTTTTGCAAAGTGAAAAAGCAACAAAGTATCAAACTGCTGTTTTCTATTTCTGGAGAAAAGTGCAGACAACAGACATGGCTGGTGTATTCCCTTTCTGCACTAGAATCTTTTCCCTCAATATCTCATCCATATCTATGTCCCTCCTTTCCCTTAAAGTCATGCTCCCCTTTTTCTCATAAGATTCTTGTCCTTCTTTATCCCTTCCTTATGGGAAATTCAGTCTCCTTCTTCCGCCTGTTCCAGATACAATAGCACCCGCTCAGTTTCACCTTCCTCCACATAATGTGTACCAGCTGAAACTCCCAGAAAGCCATGAATTTTGTGGTTAGATGGATATATTTTCTTATTAGAGGGTTTTCAGATTGGGACATAAGTTGGGGTAGTGTTCAGTGCCTCTCAGGTGCTGGGAGATAAGTGCATTGCTTTAAGATCATTCACAGAAAACTTACATAGGTCTATGCTAGACTGTACAGATACATAAGGGGCTGAAAGGATACCTATCTCCTTATTGGGAAAAAAAAAAAAGGAAGATGGGTGGAACTGAGCATGGATGGAGACAGTCTTTGCTCAGAGAAGTTGGAACTGAGAAGTCCCTACTGAGATGCTGGAAATGCAGATTTGGAGTAAGATACCAGTTCTCAGAGCTGCACAGTGCCAAAGGACAGATGTTACGCTTTGAAATATTTTTGATTCTCACACAATTTTGCTTAAGGACAGCACTGCATTCTCACACAATTTTGCTTAAGGACAGCACTGCAGAACATTTGCCACTGGTAGTGTGACAAATTTGCAAACAGCTTACAACAAAGCAACCATATTGATTACCAGGCATGCTTTTCTACTTAACTGCATCCTGTGTTAACAACAGAATATGCAGAAAATATTACTGTAATCTCTTAGAAAGGAAATGTTTTGAAAGTTTTAATGATATTTTAGCATGTAGAAGTTTTAATGTTCAGGCTTGAAGCCTGATACTGAGATTGCATTGATGGCCTTTAAAGAAGATAAAAATTTAATTATTTACATTAAAATTACTAATATTCCTGAATAGCTATAGGATTTTTTTTTTTGGCGAGTGAACACCTATTTTTCTATCTGACACCAGAGTCCTTTCACTTTTCAATGTTAAAATGTCAATTCAAACAGAAGTAGTACTGAGCACACAATTTAGGAGTTGCAGTAGTCCAAGCAAAAGAAATTGTGCACTTGCACACACAACTAAGTACCTTGCTTTTTGTTGCCTGTCAAATGCAAGGACATTGCAAGTTTTAAATAGTGAGTCTGCTCCAGCTGTAGGAACATTTCTCTTTGTCTGTTGCTGCCTTAGCCACACTCAAATCAGAGATTCTTGGTAAATGTATTTCTATTAAAATTTTGCAGATGGCTACCTCTCTTCTAGATTGTTCCTGCTTCTCAGATATGCTGAATTTTCTGGGCTCTCTGCAAAAGACATCACTAGGGATTTTGATGAGGACTCAGAATATTCTTCCTTCCAATAAAAGAGTATGTGTCCAGCTGTGTGTCTGGCTTTTTGAGCTTCAGGCTGATTCTTTAACTTAATTTTAATGTGTGATTAAGTTGCTTATGAGGGTTAGAGGCTTTCAGGGTCCACATTTCAGTCCAGCTAAACACAATTAATGAAACAGAAACCATGTAAAAATAATTTTTTTTTTTGTTTGTTTGTTTGTTTTTTTCCAGGAGGAGCAGAAATCTAATTATCTTACCCTCTGCTCCCATTCTTGCACAATGGAACAGTTGGAATTGTAATTCTTTTCTTCCAAAAAAAAAGAGCTGACCTGTCGCTTACTACCCATTAAGGATATCTTAGGACCTTTTCCCCAGTCATATCCAAATAATATAATACTTGTTATAAACCTAAAGCTAATTGAAGGCCAGTTTGCCAACCACTGGATAATGCAATGAGTTCTCTGGGCCTGATTATGAGATCCTGAACTTGTACCAGTCAGAAACAAATCTCACTCAGCATTTTTGCAATACATTCAAGAAATAATGAAAGAATTTTATTACAAAAACTTATGTTCTTTTGTTAGATTGAAAAAAATAGAGAATTATTTTTAGACAGTGCCATTCAGACAAGGACTGAGTGATTTCCAGCAATTTCTTATGTATGTAAACTTATGAATATTTTCAGCCTAAAATGCGCTATACAAAGCTATATACATTTACACAAAATAACCTGGTACTTGAGCTTTGTAAAACTGTTATTTTTAAAAAGAGCTATCATTTGTGAGAAAGATGGAATTGGAAGTTTACCCACAGAAAGGCCTACTTTGTGTCTGTCAGTCAGGTGAAATCTGATACATTGCTATGACTAAATATATACATACATTATGTGGTTGGGCAGCTTAAAAAACTCAAGATGGAGGCTTTTCTAATATTTTTTGAATTTATTTGCATCATCTGAAACAGTATCTTGCTTCAAAAGATGCTTGTTTGTCCAATACAATTATTAAAATCCTGTTTATGGGCAAAAAGATGTTACCAGTTTCTGCTTTCTCATTCTAGGGTCCACCTGTGCAGGGTGACACCCCACACAGTCAATTGGCAAAGGCTTTGTATATGATCAATCACCTTACAGTGCTGCAGAATTCAAATAACCCTGTTATTTTGAGCCATCACCTTTTGTTGTGGGCTTTGGGTGAGGTGCATCAGCCTTGAGCGAAGGTTGGGTGCGAAATTTGACCACCAAGCAGTGGGAAGTTCCCTATGACCTTATTGCTTTGGGTAGTGGGTATGCCTGTGTATGCACAGATACTGGGGCACACTGGGTTCCTGCAAGGTGTGTTTGTCCTGACCTGCAACTGCAAAGGCAGAACCAGGACAACAGCAAACCTCAGACCGTGACTAGAACGAAAGTCNTCTTTTCCCATAATATTTACTGTCGCTGTTGGACACAAAATTAAGAGCTTGACTTCAGGTAGAAGAAAGATCAGAAAGCCTTTACTTACAATTTTGCACAGCCTTTATATAACATCCTGTGCTAAGGAACCATATAACTGGTCAGCAAAGACAACACTTCTCTTCATTGGTTAAATAATAGAAACAACACCTGTGAGAGGGTTGTATGAGAAACCTAGCTGTGTTATGAAGAGATAAAAAACTTGTTTACATTCACTGTCCTTGAGAGGAATAGATTCTCTTAAGGGAAAAAGGAATTAGCTACGACAGGCTGAAAACTCTACAGACTCAGAAAATCAGACCCACAATTTCCAAGTAAACAATATTCCTTTCCCATAACAACCTCTCTCCCAGGTGTTGTTTGTTATTTCTGTTACTTAACCAATGGAGAGAGGTGTCAATCCTATTGCCCAATAATGTGCCTTTTTAGCACAGCATGTTATAAAAAGGCTGAATGAATTGTAAATAAAGCCTTCTGATTATCTTCTGCCTGCTGACTGGAGTCAATCATCTTTTTTTTGTGTCCTACTGTGACACACCTGGAATAATTTTAAATGCCTGATGGTGGGCATTCACACCTTTGCTCTTTCTTCACTGGTTTGCAGCTGCATGTTACACCTGAATTTATTATGAATGGCATGATGGTACCATTTATATTTCTTAAATACTATATGTTCTTCTCCTTGTTAATTCTAAAACTAGGTTTGTCCAGCTCCAGGTTTATATTTCTGTTAATTCACCGCTTGCAAACTGGGTATAGTCATGAGGTTTTCAGTGCCAAGCTAATGTTTAACTTTTTATCACCTTAACTCCATTTTGCTCTAAAAATTGCTAAGTAAATGTCTCACCAGTCTACAGCAATGTTTTTAAGCCAAGTAAGGTTGAAAAGAATGCTCAGTTGAAACTCTTATAATTAGTTGCCACTTTTAACCCATTTTTTTACTAACTGTCAGAACAGCTGGCTTTGTTGGAAGTCATATCTCTTTGAGCTGAGTTTTACTGCTCAGCAACAACAATTTTTATGGGATTTTTACTATGCAAGGAAATATGAAAAAAGAAATGACAACCAAACTTTGTTTTGACACTTTTTTTCCTATCCTTTTGTCTGTTGCGTGAACAAAAAACATTTTCAGAACAAGAAGCAATTTGGTCATCTCTCTGAGGACAGTTTGCTGAAGTTATTTTGGGGTGAATTATTTGATTTCTGGGGTATGCTCACTTATCTGGGCTTAGATGTCTGCAGAGCTACTTATTCCTTTTGTTTGCCTGCTTTTTTCTGCAACCATTATAACATGGCTTGGTTTTGAGAACTGTGCCAATTACAAAAAACATTATTCAAAAGGCACCTTAGTAACAGTAAAAAATATCTGTTTAACTGTGATTTACAACTGATTACTTTTAGTTGGTAACTTCTTAGAAGACAGTATGAAATGAAGTTTACCTATGACAAAGTAGAATCTTTATTATTCCAAAAAAGCCAGGAGTCAAATAGCAGGAAAGAGTAATAGATAACAGGAAAGATAGGAAGGGAGGAGCTGCTGTTTTTCTGCATGTGTAGAGGTGATGTTTAGTTTCCCTTCCTCTTTAGTTTTATCAGTGTGCTTTTTGACTTTAAAGAAAGTAATATGGTTTGTGTGATAAAATATCAAGTGTCATTTTAAAGTGGAATATATTTCCATGCCATTCAAAGTCTGCAGCTATTTTGATATGCTTAACTTGTTCTTTATAGAAAAACTATGGCAATTTTGTTAATTATGAGAAAAGTCTGACGATTGGCACAGCGACGCTTATCAGAAGAGTGTTTTCATTTGCTATCAGAGCTCTCATCTTCTCAGCCCGAGAAAATCTTAAATCTCAACTCAGTTTTCAGCTCATATAAGCCTTGTAGATAATTTATCTCAAAACTTTGTAATTTAATACCATGGTTATAAGTCAAAAATGGCCCTGTTCTTTTGCTACCAGAAATCAGGGTATATCAGAGCAGCCCAAAGGACCATGTCTACTTGTAGGCCTTAGATTTTGATGCATTTTTTGTGATGCTCTGATACTGTGTGTTACAGAAGGACAGGCGACAATTTGAATGGAGGGAAAAAGCTATTAATTCAATTATTTCTAGTCCATTGGGAATTTAAAAAGTGATTTCTCTTAAGATGGGTAAACCTCAGTCCAGAGGAAAGTTTGAAAGAAATGCTGCCAGAGTTCTGTTGAATGAGGCATTTTGTTTCAGTTCTGCAGGGATGATGAAGTGACAAGAGAATTCTGTTCAATCCCACACCAGAAATGTAATTTCAGACTACACCTATACTCCTTGCTAGGAAAACTTTTCACCAAATATGCTACTTCCTTCAAATTTATGTGTGACTTTTTTTTTTGTTTGGTTTTTTTTTTGTTTTGTTTTGTTTTGTTTTGTTTTGTTTGCTTTGTTTTGGTTTTTTTTTTTTTGTTTTGTTTTGTTTTGTTTTGTTTTGTTTTGTTTTGTTTTGTTTTGTTTTGTTTAAAGAATCATCTATAGCTTCTGAAGAAAAAAAAAATTCTTTTTCCATGACAGCAGCCAGGAAGATTTAAACCCAGTAGTAATGACAGCCTGATTAATGGTCATTGCTCAGTGGAAAAGAAGGAGCCATGGGGTATCTAATCATGGGAGGTACTACTGAGTGATACATGAATGTGATACATGCAATTACCCTTCTACATTTCATCTAGACTTACAGCCCACTACAGTAAATCTTGTTCAGTAACTTTGTAAAAGGCCTCTATGCTTCTTATTTTAGCATAAACTCTAGCTTGAATATTTTAATGGACTCTTCAATTATGTCAAGGGGAATAATTTAGAAAATATCTTTTTTTTTGCTGTGGTTTTATTTATATATATTTAAGTTTGAACTATGATGAATAAGAATAAAACACTCCCTATAATCTTCTATATAATGAAATCTTGTAATAGATCAATTAATCCCATTAAAGTAATAAACTGTAAGAATGTATTCCTTTTATAATTATTTTGTACCACTGATTGTTTATATTGGATTAGATGCGATAACGCCTGAGCACAGTTTTCTTAACTCCTGATTAAGAGTCATGTGGAAAAGCATTCATGTAGTTAATGATAAACTAATCTATTCAGGAGGACAGAATGTTTATACCTAATTCAGCACTGAACTGCAACACAGTGTGAAAATTATTTATTAGTGATGTGCAATGCGCAATGCACAGGAAACAAGCACAACTATTTTTAGTTTCCTATTAATTTGCTGTGATTATAAACGTGTGCCTCTTCAGTAGCTACTGAAGACATGTTTTATAATGTGACTGAGCATTGCTTTTACACTCTGTCCTTACTGTTTTTAATTAAAGTATTATCATGTGAGTGTATTTGGAATTAGAGCACTGTAGCTGTAGGGCAGCAATAGCTTAATTGTTCAAGATCCTACATAAATTAATTGTTGCTTGTGGTGAGCTTTCTTTAGAAAATATTGCATTTCCAGATTGAAGGAAGCAGGAAGTAAACAAGAGGATGCTAAAAATAATTATAATAAAAATTCAGAAGGTTTCCAAATTAAGTTCCAGAAGGGTATTTAAAATCACTCTTATGCTTTTCCATTTAACATTGCCCTTCTTTTCAACTTCTATGTGACTATATCAATTATAGTTTATATCTTATGATGCCTTAATATTTTCAATATTCAGGACAAACATATCAGACTACTGATTTTGGTCCTGAAAAAAACATATATTTAATTGCTTGGAATTATCTAACATGTTAAATTTAGATAAAATTGCTGTAATCAGGAAAGTATCTAGAAAGCAATCAGTTATGACAGATATTTAAAATTTAGCAGAAAGATCTAAAAGCCTTTACAAAATATTTAATTGCTAAACAGCAATAAAAAGAGATATTTTCTAAACAGGTTGATATCTACATTTTGCCTGTCCTAGTAGAACCCATAATATTTACAAAACAATTTTTAAGGCAGGCGTCATACTACACCTACTGAGCAATTTGACACTTCAGGCAATACCTGGCATTACAAGATATTTATAAAGCATATGAAAAATATTTTCTTATGAAAAAGAAATTAAAATAGCACTGAATAAACAGCAATAACTATTTATACTGTTTGGAGGTACTAAAAGATATGATTCATCACATACTGAACATATAAATGAAATTTTCTCTTGATAATTGTGACTGACAAATGAGTTGAGGGCATTTTTGTGAACAACATTACTATCAGTTTTTTTAAGGTCTTTTCAGTTAAAAAAAAATCACTTTAAATAACATTGATTATTTGTTGTGAGCCTGTTATCTTCATTCTCTGAAAAGTTAATTGATTAAAATTGCTAATTTTTGTAGCCTTGCAATCAGCCTACCTGGCCATGGATGCACATGTTAAAGCATGTGACAGAAGACACTTTAATTTCTAATCTTACTGAAAAGTAGCACTAAGTCCTTTCCTTCTTCTTCGCTGAAAGTTGTGCATGAGTTAGAGGGAATGTAACACATACACTAAAGAAATTCCACTAAAGAACTACTCAATCATTTGGAGAATACAATTATTAGATACTGTTTACACAGAAATCTTTTGGAAGACCAAGGCAGCAGCTGTTTTGGGTTAGAGGCAGTTTGCTGACTATGTATCTGATATTGGTTTTCCACTTCAGGGCTCAGGTTCCTCTGCACAAAGGTCTAAGCAGAGTAGGAGATGAACCCTAAGCCAAGAAATTGTAGCTGTAGGGTAAATTGACAAGTCAAAACAGAATAATGGGAAGAAAAAACAGTGTTACTTTGAAGATATTGTATACACTTCTTACTTTTGTATGAAAAGTAAGAAATTAATATCTTTTTTTACATTTGGAAGAGGGAAAGAACAGGTTTTCACCTAATTTGTTATTATATCAAATAGATAAGAGAGCAAAAGGAGGGGAAATATGCACAGACAAAGGAGAGGGCACTCATTGCAGAAATCTAACATTCATCTCACATAAAGTCCTAGCTGAAACTCCTTATGCAACCATTTATGTGAGCACACTCAACTAAACTAAAATT
>WEIU01009864.1:94140-106646 GCA_013389925.1 Aegithalos caudatus
TTTTAGTACCTAATAATTAAACAAAACTAATAAATTTAAATTATAAATTTCTGTCCATTTTTTACTTTCCTGATAAAGGCAGGATACCCATGTATGATTGTGTGTGGGCCTGATTTTCTGAGACTGTAAAGGTTTCAGACTGCCAGATTGCTGATTTCTCTGCCTTGAGAAAAATCCATTTACCAAGGATGGTTTCTGTAAATAGTAATATTATTTTCATAATATCTCTGGACTCTCATAGTCAATGCTCTTCCAAGTGTTGTTTCTGTTATTTAGCCAATGAAGGGAAGTGTTGTTTTTACTAACCAACTACATGTTAGCTCAGCATGTTATAAAAGGGCTGCACAAAATGAGAAATAAAGCCTTCTGAAATCCTTCTGATGTTTGTAACTACTGGAGTCATTTTCGTGTCTTTCTGTGACAATGTAGTGGTTTTAAACTGAGTTAATACTGGGTGAATGAGTACCTGGCAGTTGGAAAGGGAATCTGACAGTGCCATGTTTTCCTTATTCTGACTGAAATTTCTTGAGCAATGTTAGGGAAGGGAGAAAAACCCAGGTATCTTCATATAAAATTCTGAAAGTGGAGAATTTGCACTTCTTACATTTGGGGGAGGAAGGATTTCTTTGCTTTAGCATAGCAAGTCAGTAATTTCCCATCCTTATGGGGCTGTCTTTAAACTTCATGGGGAAAGAGGATGATTTCTGGTTTGTAGGAACAAAGAAGAACCTGCTGGTATGTACCACCTTCCTGAGCTGGGAATTTTACAGAGCCTCTCTCTTCTGTTATTGTCTCTCTTCTTCTCTAGGCTGTACTGGTTTCTACCATGTTGTATGTAATGGTCTGCTAAACTCTCAAAAGAGTGTAGAGCCAGTTACCAGTCTAATAAAATGCTTCCTGACCATTTACTTAATTACCGTATGACAATCAGGCCATATTGTCTAAATGGGACTTTCTGCAATTTGAACCAAAGCCAAATCTTAAATGTAGAGGTGTCAATGTAGAGGATTATCTAATTTAGGAGAAAGATAGTTAGCCTCTTTTCATATTTGTGGACCTGCAGCTGTAGACAAAAAAATGGAAACATCAATTAAGCATAACTGTGGCTTGTTGGTAATAAAACCAGAAAGGTAATGAATGATTTAATCAATAGTAAAATGTTGTATATTGAATTGTGAACAAGCATGTTGGCTCTATCAGTTTATCTGAAGTTCCAGTATGTTGAGCACAAATCCCAATCTCTGTGTGACTGATTTAACATTCCTTACTCAGTGACATTGATACGTTGGAGTCAACATGCAAAACAAGATCAAAATGCACTTTTTTTCTTGTCCAGGGAAAAATGGATGAAATTTTTATTAATGAATTGAGAGAAATTAAATCCTGGAGAGATCCCTCTATTCTTTATACTTCAATGAGACCCAATGACATTGGCTCCAGTGCCCTGGTTTTGAATGAGCAGACTTTAGATTAATAATTATAATTTAATATTTTATTTCTCAACTCTAATACCAGAGGAAAACACAGATATGCATTTTATTTAGAAAACTGAAGAACAGTCATTGAAAGTTTTCTAAAACAAATTCTGATCAACACAGTTTTTTCTTTTCAGAAAAAAAGCTGTGCATAGAAACGCATTAATTTAATATTATAAATACATCTAATTTATAGAAAGGCAAGCCTCCCAAAACTCAGTTATACCTGTGTTTTTGTCCTGCAGCTGGTCTCTTTGTAGTGCCCTCATGCATGTTTCACAACTCTTCTAGAAGAAAGGTTTGTGTTGGAAAATGTGTCCCAGTAAATCTCTTTCCCTGATGGTTATTAGATCTCTAAATGCAAAGTTCATTGTTAGTGTAATTTTTATAGGAAATATTAATATATCAAATCATGCTTCTATCCATGAAAACTCTTCTGTTCTGTGTAAGACTTTTTAATTTATTATATTGAAGACAAGAGTTCTTTGTGGTAAAGGGAAGAGATGGTAGTATTGATTTTATCGAAATTTTATCTAAATTATTAAAATGTGATGCTGCTCATTTATGGTCTGGGTGGGGAGAAGGTTTCTTGTTTACTGTCTTTTGGTATCTGAACACACTAAATATGTTCAGATTCAATAGAAAAGGATTTTCCAGGTGTTAAGCAATATCCAAACCAAACAGCAGTTCTATAAGTGTTTTCATCTGCAATAAAGGTACTGGAGATGATAACCCATATCAGCTTCATAGCATCCTCTGACAGTTAATTAGCAAATATTTTCAAAGTAGAATAGATTCATAGAAGGATTAGAGTTGGACATGGAGCCCTCAAGTTCAGCCCTCTCCTGCCATAGACTGTGGAATGCTGTGTCCAGCTTTGGGCCCCACACTTCAAGAAAGACATTGAGGTGCTAGAGGGTATCCAGAGAAGGGCAACAGAGCTGGGGAGGGTCTGGAGAACAAATCCTTATCAGGAGCAGCTGAGGGGGCTGGGGGTGTCCTCCTGGACAAAATGAGTCTCAGGAGAGGCTTTACCACTCTCTGCATCTGCCTGAAAGAGTGTAGCCAGGTGGGGTGTCAAGCATTGTAATGGACTGCCCAGGGTAGTGGTGGAATCACCATCCTTGGAAGAGCTCAAGAAATGACTGGATGTGGCACTTAGTGTTCTGGTCTAGTTGGCAGGGTGACGTTTGCTCAAAAGTTGGATTCGATTATCTTGGAAGTCTTTTCCAACTTTAATGATTCTATGGTCTTTAGGTGAGGTTGTTCAAAGTCCCATGCAACACAGCCTTGAACACTTCCAGGCAAGGAACATCCAGAACTTCTCTGGGCATGGTGTTCCAGTATTTCACCACCATGTGAATAAAGAATGTCTTGCTAACATCTAATGTAAACCTGCTTCCTTCAGTTTAAAATGATTGTCCCTTGTCCTGACACTGTCTGCCCCTATAAAAAATTCTTCTCCCTCTTTTTTATAAGCCCACTTAAGGTGATGAAAAGCCACAGTGTAGACTTCCCAAAGACTTTTCTATTCCAAACTGAACACCCCCAGGTCTATCAGACTGTCTTCATAGGTGAGATGCTCCAGCTAGCTGGTCATCTTCACCCAAATTTCCCATATTTGCTAACTGGAAAGTTTCTGCTTTAGGGTGAATATCATCACAAATAATAAATGCTCTTATGAGTAAATGAGTAACAGTATTGACTATTGCTCGTGCAATTATAGAGCAGTTGTATATTCTCTGAGAACCTTATACCCTGGTGGTTTCTCTTTATCTACTGGTGGTTGTCAAATGTGAAATATAAAATTTCAGGTATGTGTTTTCCTTCACTAATTCTTCCTAACAAGAATATAAAGTAGTTAATAGAACAGAGAAAAATTTAAAAAACTTGTTCTGCAAAGCTAACCAGACTGTCCAGCTCTCCTGGGCCAATGGACAAGAGCTGTTGGAAAGGTTCCAATAGAGGCTGTCCAGGGAAATTGAGGCCCACTACTACACTTGGGACCCTAGCCCATGCAAAGAATTATTAGTTTCATTCTAAAAATCTTTGCTCTGGAAGAATGTAATGTACATATGCCATGATATTAGAATATTCAAACTAAAAGCATACTTACAAACTCACTGCTGTAGCTGCACTGCAGGTAACCTCGGGTATGAGACTAGTCCATATCCCTGAAGAATTTAGCAGTATACATGCAAACAGCTGGTTTGCAAACAAAGCTAAAACCATTTTGTTCTCTAATGATACAGTACAATCTGAACTGTGGCAGAAGTCCATATTTGAGAAATCTTGCTGTTTAAAGTGAATGGACTCTTTATTTTTGAGTTAAGTGTGATAAGTGTGAGGCTTATGCTCACGTGGAACTAACCCTTGTTTTGTTAGCAAAGGAAACTCAGTCTCCTTGATGTATTTTAAAATAATTACATTTTTTGGCACTGAAATTTGAAAACAAATTCAATATATATAATAAATTAATTTTTTGCAGTTTAGTTTAATATTCATTCATCTTGAAGATGATTGTATTTTTGACATACAGGCCTTTTCAGTGTGGTTACACATTGAACTGTGCATGTTTTGCTATTATTTACAAGAAGTTCTGGTTGTCTATTCTTTCTAGAGAAGAATAATTACATCTGTTTTGAAGAGGAGAGGAAAGGAAGTATCTTACCCAGAATCATGCAGCAAATCAATTATGAGCAGGGAATTGACCAAGCTCATAACTGAAAAGAATGCTCACATTACATATTTAATAAGTGATATTTTTTCAACTAATGGATTAGATCTGCTACTTATGGATGCTTGGAATAAATCCATATAAATTATTCCTGACAGTAAGAGGATATGAGTGTAGCCAAAGGCAAAAAACCCCCAAACCCAAAACCTTGCAAGGGAAGCAAAGAAGGGTGGGAAAGGCTTCCTCAAGCTGAGAAAAGTTGTCACAGATAGTATGTATGTAGTGAGGAAAGTGGCAAAAATATTTAGTGCTGGATATGATTTGCTATGGAGTGCATTCATGGTTTTCTTAGAATGCAGATACACATTAAGCAAAGTAGACATGCATGATAGTGATTTTAAAAAGAAAAAAATGCTGATAAATATTCTGTATGTTCTCTGGAAATGCACTGCTGTCATTGTTCTTGTATCCCACCTCTCTTTCCAGGATCACTTAAATAAATGACTATGTTGTATAAGATGTATGCTTCCATTTATGCGGAAATTAGTGAATAATTCAATTTACTAGACACATCTAGTCTCTAACTACTTTAGCTTTCCATCAGCATAACATGATACCTACAAATTTACTTGTTAAAACTTACATGGCTTTTCCTATGCTTGAATATATGGAAATAACGTTCTAACTTCACAAAAAAACCCTGTTTTGCTGTTTTCTTCAAGTGTTAAGTATGTAATGTTAGAAATTAAAATACATATTATGTTATTTCTTATTGTAATCAGAATTAAAGTAAGAAGTGCCAGTGAGTTTTATTTCCGATAACTTGGCTAGATTTTAGGACAAGAATAAAATACATACAATTTATAAATATTAAAATCATACAGCATTTTATATAATGATTATATAATGAGTAAAATCAGTGAAAACAATTGTTGATTTTTCATCTATCCATCTATCTATCTATCTAGCTACATAATTGTTTCTTTCCCTTCACTGTTAAAACTCTAGTAACTTTTGAATCTGTCTTTTTATTCCTGGGGTCATGTGCTATATTCCTGTTCATACAAGCTACAAAGTCTGAAAGAGATAGTCCGTTTCCCTCTCAGTTTAAAGCAGCAGGTATATCTTTGATATTCATCACAGGAATATTGATATCCAATTCTTGAAGTAGCTTTTTAAAGAAGCTACTTTATGTATATATCCTCAGATTAAAAGCATGTATCCTCAAATTTAAAACATTTTTTGAAATCATCAATTTCTGGGCTACCAAGACAGCAGGATTTTCCTGAAAACCTGGCAACAGGACCAGAAGGCAAGACAAAAAAGAGATGGAGGAATGTGAGAATGAAGGACAGAAGGAAGTGCCAAGGGAAAACAGCTGTTGGACGAGGCTTCAAGGAAAACATGAAAAGACTGACAGATGTGCTGCACTTGTCAGAATTCAGAAAGCTCTCCATGGACTGAAATACAGTGCTGACCTGCTTAATAAGGTCAGACTGCAACTCAGCATGCTCTCTTATCTTTTTGATAAGACTCAGGATACCTGAATCTACCCCTCTGCCACATCCATCCTCTTCTTTTCTGTTATGTTTGAACATGTCACAGTCTCAGATTGTAGTTTCACCTGAAAACAAAAGTAAGGGCTGACACTCAGCTCATGTTCCAAAATACAAGTATTCTTTTGCTTTTATTTTTTTCTGGTGTGGTACCTCTGTTACTAGTCTTCATTTTTTGATTATATCTTAATAAAATTGTCTTTCTTTGTATGTAATAGAATTGACTTTTACATTATTATCCTGCTTTCAGCTAGGGAAGAGATAATTCCTTCTCTGTAGCTGTTACAATGTTGTATTTTGTATTTGTATTGAGGATGTGTGGATAACACACTGATGCTTTGATTTTTTGCTAAGTCATGTTTATCCTAAGTCAAGACTTGCAAGTATCCTAGTTTGTATAAATATTGAATGCTTACATAATTCTGTGAAATATGAGGTGTTTTTATTTTGGAGATGATTTCTAAACTACAGAATTAAAATGTTGTTGTAAGATTCTCATCAATCTAATCCATTAGTTTAAAAATATGTCTGTTTTATACATATAGTGTGAGCAGTCTTTTCTGTTATGAGCTTGGTCAAGTCTCTGCTCACAATAGATTTGCTGCATGATTCTAGGTAGGATACATTCTTTCCTCTTCTCTTCAAAACAGATATAATTCTATCAACTTTTTTTTTTTTCCAAAGCACTTTAGCTTTTTGTCAAATAGAGAAGTCTTAAGTAGTAGTATTTTTATTCATTTTTTTCATGTTGGCCTTTTTCTTAAGGCAGACTCTAATTCAAAACATACTCTTCTAAGCATATTAATATTCAAAAACTGACCAATAGATATAAATTATTACCAGTTGAAATATTGATATAGCTGATCCACAGTTCAAAGGAGTTTATAGAACAAGAAATCTAATACAATTTAAGTACGGAAGTTTCAGTGTATCAAATTCTCACAAAATAAAATAGGGAAATGGTGGTGAAGGCAAGAGGAATAGTTAACTCCTTCTCTGAGGAAATTTGGGGAAAGTTCTTCCTTTTCATTTGGAATACATGGAGCAACTAAATATTTCCTCTTATTTTGGGCAGATTATAAAACCATTCTTATGGCAACTATTTACAGTAAAAACTTGGAAAATATACTTACTGAGTAATAAAGGCATTTATTCCATCTCTGAAAACTTTCTCATAGTGTAGCTTCATACTCTGAAGCCCTTTGGTCCTTTGTGCACCGTGTCTTACCATTTTATCCAGTTCATGCTCTCCCATTTGTGATGGTGTTCCCTCAATCCCATGCCCCAGTCAGACAAATCGACTTCAGCCTGGTGTACAGTATCCAGAGCCAGATTTGTGCCTTGCATAGTCTCTTCTCATTTGGTGGGAAGACAGTTTTTGATAAGGAATTTACTGAAGTACTTGGATATCTTTGTATAAAAATGCAGATCTATTATAAAAAGTTATAAAAAGAAAAAAAATTAAGGACCTATGTATATTGAAGTTATAAGGATAGGTTTTATATTCATTTAGAAAAAAAGATAAATCAATAAAAATAACCACAGTAGTTTGAGGATTGTCATGCATGCAGAGCAGAAAATGTGATAAGGTTCTTGCTCAGAGTGGCTTTGTGACACTGTTTATTTTTTTCAGTCAAGAAAAAAATGCTTTTATTTCTTTCAGACAGGAGCCTTTTCCTGAGTTTTTAGACATAATATGCTGGCTTTTGTGCATTTATAAAGATATACTTGAGCTTGTTGAGATATCTTTCAAAGAAGAAGTATACTCAGGGGTAGGTTGCAGACAGACTCTTTGGAGAAGGATTGAAATTGATGTATTAAATTTAGAAAAAGACTACCATATTTACACCTTTTGTAAATGCTACCCATATTTATTCCAGGACATAAAATTGTTATAAGCTTGTGGAAATAAGTATGTGCATGTACAATAGTATTTCTATGTAAGGTAGTATCCACACCAGATTAATATGTACAGCGTGTATCTACACTTTCATAATAGTTTAAATGAAGGTGAGTTGAATGCTAAGATGTAATGGCTTATTGTTAGACTACCAACCAACAAATTGTTAGATTACCAACCTCCAAATTATTTTGGAGATAATCAACTTGGCCAGCGTGTGTTTGCATATGAGTGTGAGTGGGTGTTCAGTTTTGTTCTGATAGCTTATCATGTTCTCTCTGATTAATGTCATTCAGCTAAGCTCTGTATTTGCATCTAGATGCCTCAAGACAAAGAATGGAAGTTTATGTTTTGCTTTTAGTCTTATTGATATAAAGCAAGAAACTTTCTGGATTTTACCCTGTATGTATATTAACAGATACGCACGTAATGTGTAGCTTTGGACACATCACACGTAGCAACAACTTTTCTGTACATCCCATTGGCTCTAGCACTTGTTTTGTCATGTGTTATGTATGATTTGCAGTGTGGGGTTGTAGGATTTTTGTAGTCCTTCATTTTCCTTTCAAAGTGGAACTGGAGCAGGGTAGAGAAAGGTGCTAAAGGCAGGTGGCATTTCAGGAAGAGTTAAAACAGTAAAACCAGTGGCCTGTCAGGTGGACAGGGCAGCACAATTCCTCCAGTGTCCCACAGGCCTGCCTGTTGAACCACAGCCTTTCCAGGCTGCCCCCAGGCCTGGGTCACAGGCCAAAAGGCAAAGCTTGCTTGGTTATGTCTTATGAAAGGGATCTCCACAGGCACAGAGCTGCTCCCAGGGGGTGATTGGCCCTTAAGAGGCTCATCCACACAAGCATGAAGGAGCACAGATGTGCAGTGGCAGGGAGAACAACCTCAATGGCCCAGTCAGAGGCAGGGACACTGTGGCCTGGCTCCTCCCAGGAGAGCTGCAACACTGATTATGAAACACTGAGGACTGTGCAGACTGAGTGACATTAGAGGATACAGTGAAGAGCATTTAGGGATTGTTCAAAGCTGAATATGGGTTGTTCAGGATAAGGAACCAAAGGTGAAGAAAGAGAGGGATGAAGGTGAACAGGGGGGGATCAAGCAAGGGAAAATAAAAGGATAAGAGTTTAAAAGGGTTTGGATGTGTTTAAACTGGGCTTGTCAGTACCATTGTCTCACAGTGTCCTGCCCCCAATCACTGTCACCTGACCTGATACCTTAGGAAATTCTATTTTTATTTTCCTGGGTGAGGGGGAAGTCTTCCCATTTTCTCCATTTATTCTATTAATCTTTCTCTGCATTTGTTCAAATTTCAATATATCTTTTCTGACCATCGGTCATTCCAATTGTACTGGTTCCAGATGAGGTGTCATCAGTGCTTGCAGAAGACACTGAACTTTGAATTGGCCTTTTTATGGTGTCACTAGGTGATGATATCAAATATATTACTCTTCTACACAAGCTCCCCATCATATTCCTAATCAAAAATGTACCATTATATTCACCAAGAGGATAGCTGGTAAAATAGTCTTCCATTAACAAACTGAAAATAGCTGAAATTATTGCAGGTTATAATACAATTTTTAAAAACTTATGTTAGAAAAATAAAAAAAAAAATAGCTTAAAATGACAATTCAAGAGTGTTATAAAAAATTTTCACGTTTCCAATAACTGAATAGAAGCATCATGTGTTGTATGGCTTGCATTATTTTTCAGTGTCAACAAAGATGAATGAAATTTGCTTCTACTACCAAAGGAACTTCAGAGTTAAGAAAAACAAAGAGAAAGAAGGTCATATGAAGTTATATTTGTCCTATTTAAAATACTTTAAGAAAAATGAATGTTACTGCTTCTTTTTTTTTTCCTGCATATATAAAGATTTTGTCTGCTGCACATCCTGGGGGATATCCTGATTCCTGTTAGAAGGGGATAGCTTCTTTTGGGAGTCTGGCTGTCAAGAATGAGCATCCAACTACAGGGCATGCAATTTTGGGGGAAATTATTTTGTGAAGAGGTCAAGGTTCCTGTGGGGCTGTTAGGGACAATTGGAAGAAAACTTAAAGTGGGCATCACGGGTTGCTAAGGCTGGTCATTGCACAAATAATTGTTACCATACAGTGCTAATATTTCAAATTCCTATGAGTTCCACCAGAGACTGTTTTTTTTCCAAATCATATGTGATTTATTTGCTCACATTTTTCAGTCATTTCCAGCTATAGCTTATTGACATCAGAATATATGCATTGATATATTTTATTATTCAAAATTACCTTATAAGATAGATGCCTTTTTTCTTTTCTGGAAAAAAACAATAGGTAAGGAATTAATTCTTCATTTTTAAGTAGTACTAGAGGGCAGAAGAGGAAGTTTTTGAATCTCTAAATAAAGGTGTTTTCAGGAACAGGAATTCTTTTTCTTAGTATAAGATAATACTTAGTGTTAACTTGTATTTAGTAAGAGACACTTCAGAAAAAACTCTTGACATACTTTTATATGAAGATTCTTTCCTGTGAGAAAAAGCTGTAAGAACATTTCAAAGCTATCCTCAGCTAAATAAGAGCTAAAATGTACCACTTGAAAGAGGAAAGAAAAAAGTTTGTTCATTTAACACACTCTACTGCAAACCAACAGCTGGAGAAACAACTGAGAATGAGAGGAGAAACCTTGATTTTAATCCTCCTAGATCCAGAGCATAGAAAGGAATGGCTATACCTCACATGGGAGGAGTTAACTGGTTGCTTCTTTCTCAGAACACAGGTAAAGAAAAGATGCCAGTTTTCCATACAGATCCTCTTTGGGTGCCTAAATTACATTCAGCTCAATTCTAGTTGCCTGAGACTAGAAGCTATCCACTAGAAGAAAAGGCATACTCTTAGAAAAATAAAGAGCATTTTCCCTCTTGTTTCTATCTGTTTAAGGAAGAAATAAAGTGAATGAAAGGGTGGAGGTAAAATAGTGAAAGAAGGGGGGAGAAAACCTTAGGAAGAGAGAGATATACTAAAATAAGAAACCACGCTCTCTCCATTTTTAGGAGTACATGGGAAACATAAACACGCAATAACTTTTTAATTTGACTCTCAAACCTTTTTAAGTGCTCAGTTATGAAGAAATTGGAGTTTGTGAGAGGGATTAATCATCAAGTATCCTTGCTGAAACTTTTTCAGTTTGCAGAAGATAACTTTAAAATAGTTTTCCTTAACCTTTTGGAAGAAGTAAAACCTATTCCTTCAAAACTGACACAGTGTGAAGACTTGCTGTTCCACATCATATCCACATCTACCTAAGCCATCTTCAGGTAATAGCTGAAGCATGGACTAGTACATGTCCTGAGAAATCTTGATTATTTTTCTTTGAGTTGGCACATGGCTACACCAGTTCTTGTGTGCTCTTGGTTAATTTTCTTGCTTTTAGCATTGTATGCTAAGCTGGGGTTCATGCATCATCTCTTCTAGATCACATTTCAATTGCAAAAAATAAAATTATGCACAATTTTAATTATGCAGAGATGTAACATATCTTTCTTGCCCGCTTGAACTCTACATTTATTCAGGTACATTAACTATAATTACTGTACTGGCTTCTCATACCAAAATATCACAAAACTGTGGTTAGGATTTAATCATGTATAAATAATCCTTTCAGCAGACACATTATATGAAAACAGAAATCCATGTGATACTCTACTAGTCCTTGCAGCCAGAATAAGTGTTTCCATTGCCAGAGTCTTACTTTTGGTTTCCATAGGAACCTGTCGCTATTGAATGTAATTTCATTAATAGATTCTTCATGTGTTTTGTTTTGCAGTTTTGGGTCAGTTTTACAAATGCCAGCCAGTTCTGAATTTTGTAGTGAAAATTCCCATATGGATTTCCTTTCTACATCTGCTGCCTCAAAACGTAGAAGGAGGTCTAAAATAGTGACTCAGTAGTCCTCTTGAAGCTGGATAGGCTGCCTCACCACCCAAATCTGATCTACTTTCAGTTTCATAAACAGTTTGACCCTATTCTGGTTTTCTGCTACGTCTCCCTCTCTGTCATCTGAATACATATACTTGTGTGTGTGTGTTTGTATGTTTATATTGACCTTCAGCTGGAGATTCACTGAGGACAAAAACTGGCTTGCAAGATTGAAAGTGTTTGGTTTCAATTTTCTGTGGATGATTCCAACTGTAGCTTTTCTTGAGTGTGCAATGGTTTCTTATTTGAATTCATAAATTAAAGAAAGGTTCAGTTCTTGGGAACATTTGGTACTTCCAACAGCTAATCTGAGCTAATAAGATTTGTCAAAGCAAAGTGTCATTTCTCAGTCTAAATATAGTCTTTTCTCAGTTTCTTTATTGCATTGACTGGGTATGCATTATTATCACACTGTGTATAACTGGACAAAAGGAGTGGTTCATTCCCTGGAGCAGACTGTAACCCAGCTCCTGTAACAGAGTTGGCCTAGTAGGGGGGGAACAGTTGTAGGTCAATTAAGCATGCTTCCTGCCTAAAACTGAGCTAAACTTCTGTTGATTTCAAATCTCAAGAATAGTTATGCATTTATACAGGGCCTTCTGGGGCAACTGCAGAGTAGACTGGTCTGTCTGATGTTGGACACATCAGCAAATAAAGCAAGAAAGATGTCATGAAATGCAAAATTAATTTTTTTCATGCCTATCAGAAAAGAAGTTTATAAATCAAAATAGACTGTCTCAAGTTTTATTTTTTACTTATGTTATAGTATAATTGGAATTAGATTTTAAATTATTGATAAATAGAAATTATAATTCTTTAGTGTTCTTGATCAAATAAAGTTACATCTTTTTGACAGAAGTAGTGAAACAGGGCTGAGAAGCAATCATGCTGTGTCCAGCTGCTTGTTTATATTAAACTTAACAAAAAAAAAAAAAA
>WEIU01009866.1:17270-31683 GCA_013389925.1 Aegithalos caudatus
GCATTTATATTGACTCAAAATTTATATGAGCTTTAATTAACATTTGTTTAAATAATTAAACTTTTTGGTTTTATTCTTGTCGAAAGCACTAGAGAAATGTAATACACATCAAATACTCTTTCTGTTCAGATTTCACCTGAGCTAAACTATCACTCCATTCTGGTGATTTTAATTGTACAGCTCTGAATGTAGCAGAGGGGAAAAAAACTTGACTGAATGTTTATAGTCAGCCTGCAGGGAGTAATTTTTTAAGTAAGTGAAATTTAGACCTAGGCTATAATTAACTGCTTTCTACTGTCTCTTCACATGTCACTTGATATGGAAAACAGTAACATATCTCTTAGAATATTTTGTAAGGACTAGATTGAAAATGAAGCTTATGGATGCCATACAGCATATGTGGATTTAATAAGGTTTCTGTCTAAGCACAGAAGAATTTTAGAGCTGCTAGAATACATTCCATGGTTTTTAGAGGAAATCAATGCTTACCAATATGTTGCCAGAGTAATACCATAATACCATAAATGAAGAAATTATTGAAAGGACATTTCTGATTCTTGAGTGTTGAGGTGTTCTTTATTATGAATGTCATGTCTTTACATGAGATTTGCAAGAGGCTTAAGAGTTAACTAATCATAAATCAGAGTTGAGTCCACATTGATTTTCCCATCTTTGGTGGCAGAAGCCTTCCACTACAGATGAGAATACAAACTCACAGCAAGACAGCAGCCTTTAGACTGAGGAATTCATGTAAATTTATTTCTATAAACTGAGACTCTAGTCTGTTTTTGTTCTGTTTTTATTTTCTCTATCTATTTATTAATTTATGGTACTTTTGTAGAAATGTGTTTCTGAACAAGTGTACTCCCAGCGTCAGTATATCTTTCTCTAGTTTTTATTATATCCATCCATTTGACTATTAATTTTCAAATAAAAGCTCTGTGATTACGTATCTTCAGCAGAAGTGATTGGTGATTTTGTTGTTAGCACAGTATTACTGATATTTTCAAAGAAAGGTTTCTTTTTACCACTCAAAGTTCAAAGAGACTTGCTAGTTCTTTATTCATCTGCAGAGTATCCTGTCACTGTGGAAGAAGGAAATAAGAAATAAGATGTCTGAATTTTGGTGGGGGAGGAATGGTTTGTAATACCATGTGATCAAAAGCACCTACGTATATTTCAGAAGAAGTGCTATTGTAACTTTGTCTATTTCTGAAAGATTCTCCCTTCTGTATCCTGAGGGATTTGGTAAATACTTTACTGTTATAATTTGGCCTTTTTATCTTGTATTGCTTCTCCCATTCCACTCAAAAAATCCAGCTGAGGTCCATGGAAGTATTTTAAACTGAGACTCATGCCGCCACTGTTCCATAAACTATAAATATTAGTAATGCTTTTGTTTAAAGAAGCACTCAATTTATTCTCTTGGGTTTTAGTGTATGTTAAATTGAATGCCTCATGGGTTAATTTCTGCATGTGCCCTTTGCATTTGGACAGCATTTTGTCAAGGACAAAGCTGAGGATAGCAGAGGGAGAAGTTACATATAGTATTATTAAAGAGGAGGTACTTAGTGTTTCACAAATGAGGTTTTCTTCATATGAACTGTATGTTATTTCAAATTCAGATCAGGTTATAGCTTTGAAATTGCTTCCAAAGCAACCTTAACATGACACCTGGTGTCTTCCCAAACACTTATAAAGAAAAAACAGCGAAAGGAAAAAAAAAAAAAAAAAATTTCTGTTCTGCCATTAAGCTTTGCATTGCCATTTATCCCAAAACACACATCTAAGATGTAATCTAATATGGTAATCAAACCAAAGGAATATATTTTTTGTCCATCAGTTTATAATCAGGCTGTGTTAATGCCCAATTAACAGTTCTTTTTTCTCTAAGATTTGACTTCAGCCAATAATATTTAAGCTATTGTAGCAACAGAGATATTAAAATATATTTTCTATTGCTTGGAAAAACAAAACACTGAAACAAAAAAACTTGTATATCCGTTATGACTTTAGTATTATTTATGTCATTGCCTCTCTCTATGCTCACCTTAGCAAAAGATGGTGAACAAAGAATTTAAAAGGCATTATAGGGAGTATAGCCACAAATAATTATTCCTCAGGTAGGTTCCTTATAATTCAGGCTATTTATTTATCCATTTATGTATAATCTGCGACACTTTTTGCCCTTTCCTTTTACCATTAGTAAGCAAGATAATCACTTTCAAATATCAAACCAACATTCTGAGTGTAAAAAAATTTCAGCCTCGGGAATCTCAAAAATTAAGGTATCTTCCTTATTCTCCCAACTCATCTTAATATGCTAAATTAGCATATCACATACTATCTCACAGTTGAAGAAAAAACATTTTCCTTTTCTGTCCAAGACAAAATTTCAATATCCTGTTTAGATTAATTTATTTTTTAACATAAATCCTTTCCAAGTATGTTCAGTAGCTGCCCTTTGTTTTCTAATTGGCCTTCTGTACTTCTGTGGTTGAAACTTTTGCTCTTTTTTTGGTCTTCTCACTTTTCATATATTCATCGTTTCCTATTCAGAGATATTATGTCTGATTTTTTCCTTCTCTGAACTCTGAAATATATTTGACCTCAGTGACATCCATTTACACCCCTGACCACTAACATCTCTTTGCCACAATGATTCTACTTCCCAGGAGTGAAGAGAAGCACTGCTAAAGCATTTGCCCCCACAGCATCCTTGGTCAGGGGCTATTGCTCTCACAGAAATTTAAAGAATCACCAGGTAGAGCTGCATCTTGATTTTCAAGGACTGGTCATGAAAAAATAGCCAGAAGTATATTCTCTATTTAAACAACCAGCCCAGAATGCTAATCTGTCCAATATCACAGAATAACAGAATATGCAGATTTGGAAGAGATCCATCAGGATCCTCAAGTCCAATGTTAAGTTCTGCACAGGACACTCCAAGAATGTCAAAAGGTAGCAAACACCAACCTGTCTTTTAAGTGTCTTTACTCTCTAGCCATTTTTAGAAAATCAATGCATTCTTTTAACAAGAAATCAAAGTTAGTTTCCTATTTATAAACTAGGAGGAGAATAGGAATTATGGACATTATATTAGATCACTCCCTGAAATGTGGTGGTTTAAAAGATGAATTGAACATCTTTACTGCAAACGTACTGCTTAAAAAAAATCCAAAAAATCCCTGTCTGTCTAGATATGAGGTTTCTCAAAATTCATGCTGATTCTTCAAAGTAGAATTCAGGCTTTTCAATTTTTTCCCCAAATTCCTAGAGCACTGAAAAAATGAGATTAGGATTCAGCTTGCTTCCACTTTAATGGAAGATGCAAATAGATTTAATCAATATTTAAAAACTACATTAAAAATGGGAGAAATGCAGACTGTCATGCATTTCTCCCAAGAAGCAACTCCATTTGTTTTAAGTACAAATCTTTCTGCTTATGTATCTGCAGTCCACTAGCGTACTAACAACCCCTTGGTACAATAAATGTATTTGATAAATCTTTATGAAAGGCAGAACTGATCAGAAACAGTGACATTTCTCAGGTTACATTCATCTGACTTTCCATTTGCCTTTCTCTCAGGTAAGATCCCCCACACTAATTACCTCTTTCAGTCTTAATGTGATTTTCTCTGCCATACCCTGAAAGTTTGTCTCCTCACCTTCTACAGATCCTGTTACACCTAAAATGTCTATATTTTTCTGATATCATTGTTCCTCAAAATCTCTTAGTAGTGCAACTGGTAGAGAAACTGTGAAGGCTGCTTTTTGGTAAAGGCCATTTCAGTCATAGAGAATATGACTCAATGTGAATAATATCACAATTTTTTGCCTGTTACTAGTTTGATGATATCAGCCTTTTTATTGCTGGTATCCCCATTGTTTTCACTTGCAGAACCCTCATATCCAAAACCTAAAGCTTCTCTACTGTCTACATCTCCAGCTGTGCTCTCTGTTGTCATCCTTATTGTTAATATTCAACTTAATCTCCTATTTTCCATAATACAGTCTCACTCTCAATGCTTCCAGCTCAGCTGCACTTGAAACTCAGCTCTCTATGGCTCTTCTATCAGTGTATCTCCTCAAATCTCCCTTATCCATGCTTTTTCTTTCTTTCAAAGCTTTTTTTCAAAGCCACATCTCCACTTTCATCTCCTCCTACACTCCTTAGCTCTGGCAAATCCATTCTCTTCACCCCCTTTCATGTATATTTCTTACTTTGTGCCACTGAATTTTTCGGAACAAACTCAATTATTTATCAAGTTCTCTCCTTCTCCTTCATCTATGGTATAAAAAAATCACCATTACTAGACATACAAGCCCTTTAGGTTGGCATGAGTGCATAAAATATTTGGCATATCTCATCTTACTCATAATGTGCAGTTGATGCTTGTGGTGTTTGGAGGCCACTTGGGGCATAGTGATCATGAAATTATAGAGTTCTTGATATTTGGTGAAATTGGGAAGAACATCAATAAGACTTTTACATTGGACTTCTGGAGGGCAGACTTTGGCCTATTTAGGAGACTTATTCAGAGAGTTCCTTGGGAAGCAGCCCATAAAACAGAGGAGTCCAGGAAAGGTGGGCGTGCTTCAAAACAGAGATCTTGAGGGCACAGGAACAGACTGTCCCTGTGTGCCAAAAGATGAGTCAATGAGGCAAACGCCCAGCCTGGATGGGCAATGAGGTTTTGAAGGAACTTAGGAATAAAAAGAGAATGTATCATTTCTGGAAGGAGGATCAGGTCTCTCAGGAAGTATTTAAGGGGGCTGCTAGAGCATGTAGAAAAAAATTAGGGAGGACAAAGCTCAGTTTGAACTTAGAATGGCAACTTCTGTAAAAGATAATAGAAAAAGTTTCTACAAATACACTGATGGTAAAAGGAAAGGTAATGCCAACCTTTGTTCTCTATTGGATGAAGGAGGGAACTTAGTAACTGCAGATGAGGAGAAGGCAGAGGTGCTCAACACCTTTGTCTCCATCTTTAGTGGGAAGATGGCTCATCCTCAGGACAGCTGTCCTCCTGGGCTGGTAGATGGTGTCAGGGAGCAGAATGTTCCCTCTGTTACCCAGGAGGAGGCAGTCAGAACTGCTGAGCAGCTTGGATGATCATAAATCTATGGGACCAGGTGGGATCCATCCAGGGTGATGAGAGAGCTGCAGATGAGATTTCAAAGCTGCTCTCCATCATTTACCAACAGCCCTGACTCACTGGTGAGATTCCAGATGACTGGAAGCTGGCCAATGTGACACCCATTCACAAAAAGGGTGGGAAGGAAGATCCTGGTAATTATAGGCCAGTTAGCCTGACCTCAGTACCTGGTAAGTTAATGGAACAGTTTAAATTGGGTGCAATCCTGCACCATTTACAGGATGGCCAGGGTATCAGATCCAGCCAGCATGGCTTTAGGAGAGGTAGCTCATGTTTGACCAACCTGATCTGCTTTTATGACAAAGTGACCCCACTGGTGGATGCAGGGAAGGCTGTGGTTGTTGTCTATTTGGATTTCAGCAAGGCCTTTGACACTGTCTCCCACAGCACACTCCTGGAAAAGCTGGCAGCCCACGGCTTGGACAGGAGCACTCCTTGCTGGGTTAGGAGCTGGCTGGATGGCCAAGCCCAGAGAGTGGTGGTGAATGGCGCTGCATCCAGCTGGGGACAGTCACCAGTGGTGTCCCCCAGGTGTCTGTGCTGGGGACAGTTCTGTTCAATATTTTTATTGACAACATGGATGAGGGTATTGAGGCTTTCATTAGTAAATTTGCAGATGACACTAAGCTGGGAGCATGTGAGGATCTGTTGAAAGGTAGGAGGGCTCTGCAGAGAGACCTGGAATTGCTGGATGGATGGGCAGAATCCAATAGGACGACATTTAATAAGTCCAAGTTCTGAGTCCTGCATTTTGTTCACAATAACCCCCTGCAATGTTACAGACTGGGGAGGGTGTGGCTGGACAGTGCAGAAAGGGACCTGGGGGTGCTGGTGACAGCAGCTGAACATGAGCCAGCTATGTGCTCTGGTGGCCAAGAAGGCCAATGGCATCCTGGCCTGGATCAGGAATAGTGTGGCCAGCAGGAGCAGGGAGATCATTATTCCCCTGCACGCAGCACTGGTGAGGCCACGCCTCGAGTGCTGTGTCCAGCTCTGGCCCCTCAGTTTAGGAAGGACACTGAGATGCATCCAGAGGAGGCCAATGAAGCTGGTGAGGGGCTGGGAACACAAACCCTGTGAGGAACGACTGAGGGAGCTGGGGTTGTTCAGCCTGGAGAAAAGGAGACTCAGAGGTGACCCCATCACTCTCTACAACCTCCTGAAAGGTGGTTGCAGTCAGGTGGGGGTTGGTCTCTTTCTGCAGGCAGCAACTGACAGAATGACAGGACACATTGTTAAGCTGTGCCAAGAGATATTTAGGTTGGATATTAGGAAAAAGTTTTTACAGAAAGAGTGATCAAGTACTGGAATGGTCTGCCCAGGGAAATGGTGGAGTCACTATTTGTGGATGTGTTTAAAAACAAGACTGGGTGTGGCAGTCAGTGCCATGGTTTACTTGAGGTGTTCAGACATGGGTTGGACTCAATGATCTTAAAAATCTCTTCCAACTCTGTGATTCTGTGATTCTGTGTGAAAGTATTTGTGGCTGATGTGATCTTAAAGAAGATAAATCACAAAATTTTGTTTCAATAAAGTTTGGTCTTCAGAATAAAACCATATCTAAAAAAAAAATCAATCCTACTGTATGGAGTATCTCATATTCCTTGCAACATTTTAAATCAGATACATTTAAAATTTACTTTCATATATAATACTTTAACAGAACTGAAAATTTTACCCAGTCCTATTTGTAAAAATTAACTAATCTAACAAATTTAATTCCCCCCAGAATTTTTTTAGGGACCAAAAATGCTTTAGATTCACCAAACTAATTGAATAGGTGATACTTGCTAGATTTCTTATCTTTCTGCAAACATCATGCTATGTGGTAATACCAAAAGTTGCCCTAAGTTCTTAGTTCAGATCTCAGTGTGTTGATTGCCATTCAAACGAAAAGCAATCCGTAAATATTTACCTAATATCCCCCATTATTGAAGCATTCTTGAGTAATAAACAAGTGGTTTTTCATCAGTATTTTAAATACCTTTCTGTTCCCAAATTTGGTAATATTAAATTTTTAACCAAGGTTAGTGGAATAATTATTTAAGAATAATTAGGTGTCCAAGCACCTAATAAGATTCATCAGGGCAGTTAAAGTCCATTCATGGGAATTATGTGAGAAAAAACTTCACTTAACATAAAATTCCTCTGATTTAAGTCAGTCATAAAGAATCTGGGGAAAACTTCAGTAGCCTCCTTCAAGCAAAGATTTAATTGAGCTTTTTAGACCTATTAGATATAACAAGACATTACTGGTGTGGTACGAATATTTAAATTAAGTCACCCACTGGGATACCTTTTAATTTGATCATTAATCCTAATTGTACCAGCCACTAACTATAAAGGTAAAATAAATACAAGAGGAGAAGAGGACACATTTTGGGGTGTGTTAGGGATAGAGAGTTGCATTATAAAAGTAAAATAGGAGCATAAGAAAATGTTTTTGAAGAGAGAAAGTGAAAATATTTTCTAAGTCTTGAGTGATGTCTCAAACACTGTGAATGAAAGTAAATAAAGATCATTCCAAATGACAGGTGATTTTTTTCAGCTTCTAAGGAATTTATTTCAGCTCTAATTATGTATTATCAGTGAAATAAACTGTAACATTTCTTCTTAGTATTTGGAGGCAATGAGTCTAGTTCTAATTCCTTACCAGTTCTGCAGCAGAACTATTTCTGTCTTTGTCTCTACCCAAATAAAAATGGTGCAACTACTGAATGACACTTTACAGTATTTGAAAATAAGTAATGTTCAAAAAAGTGAGCTTAGAGTAAAAAAGGAGTTGAAAAATAGCCACATCTGCACCAAACTGATGATATTTTTGACAATGCACAGTAATACTTCCAGTATTGTCTTTTTCATTTGTACAGTACATTGTCAGTGGAGAAGACACAGAATATTTATTTATTCAAGCACCAAAGAATAACTGTTACATTTCCTGTAAAATTGCTTCGTTGAGATCACTGAGAATAAATATCCCCTGCACATTTTCCACTCAAAATTATAATTAATTTTCTGTAGTTATTAACATGTACTTATGAAAAAATACTGCTGTTTATTATACTGGTTTTAGCTGTGATAGTGTTAACTTTCTTCACAGCAGCTTGCATGTTGATAGGTTTTGGATCTGTGATGACAAACAGCCTTGGTTACAGAGGGGAATTTTAGCTACTGCTGAGCAGTGCTTATACAGAAGCAAGGCCTTTTCTGTCTCTTATGCTGCCCAGACAGAGAATTTGGGAAGGGGCAAAGCTGGGACAGCTGACCCCAGCTGATCAAAGGGATATCTCAGATCATATGGCCTTGTGATCAGAACACAGAGCTCAGGAAGGAGAAAACACAAGTTTGGAGTGATGACATTTGTCTTCCCAAGTCACTGTTATGCACGATGGAGTCTTACTTTCCTGGGGATGGCAGAGCATTTGACTACCTATGGGGAGAAGTGAATTAATTCTTATTTTCTTTTGCTTGCATTGGCAGTTTTTGCTTTACCTGTGCTATCTCTATCTCAACCCTTGGGACTTCTCACTTTTGCCCTTCCAATTCTGTCCCCCATCCCGCCAGGGAGAAGTGAGCAAGTGGCTGTGTGAGGCTGAGCTACCTACTGAGGCTAAACTTTAATAAATTGTAATTTGTGACTATGAAACTTGGCTCTGCAAGAGTTTTTCTTTCAAAATGAGATTTTCTTTGTTCTTCCAAATATGAAAATTTGAATCAGACATTGTCAGAATATTTGGTTTTTAAAATAAAATTTTAAATTACAATCTCTACCTTTAGCACACTGAAAAATAGTAGGCTAACAGAGGAGACAAACACAGAAGCTCAAAGAAACTATGAAATAGATGCTCACTGACCATTTCAAGGTTTATTTGTGTGGTTATTTTGATGTCAAGTCTAAGATTTTTCTTTACTCCGGTGTATGAAAATTCACTGTTTGAAGACAGTCCATGTAGGATCATCTGCACTGTTTCTCAATCTGACAAAAGCTGAATCTTCCTGAGTCACTTTTAAACCCTTTCAACAAGAAAAGAGGCACAAGTACACAAGAAGATGCTATTTTCAGCAGAGCCTGTCTGGGAGCCTCACCTTGTTTGTGCCATCACAGACCTTAACTCCTGGTGAGAATCCATATGAATGAGGCATGCTTGAAACTCAAGACAAAAGTTAATGGGTGAAAGTCACTATTCTATAAAATTATTTGGGAGGAGGGGAGGTATATTTTTTCTTTTATTTGGGTCATAAGTGTAACACCTGGTTATTCAAAATTAACTACCCCATCTTTTGTGTGAATTGTTGAAGAGCCATTCTAGGATCAATGTTGAATTAAGAATGACCTCTATTATGAAAGAGGAAAATGAGAAAACTTTACAGTAACAGTGAAAGAAGAACCTCATATACCTTGGGTATGCCAGTGTTCGTACTGGATAAAGAAACAGGCAGTTTGCCCATGATTTCAGTTAATTCACATTCAGCTTATCACCCACTCATCTTAAAAGCATTAAGAATTGAAAGTCTCTGGCAACAGGATGGAAAATTGCACTAACTCCAGAGACCGAGTTTTGCAACTCTGAGGAAGATAAGGAAATTGAGATAGTTCCAACTCTACTTCAATAGGGACCCATATTCATACAATTCACTATGATTTAGGCATCAGTTTTTGGCTCTTAATCTGTGACTGCTCAGCACCATCTACTTTAAGGCAAAGATGGTAAATTAACACCTTTCTATCGCTAATCAGCATCCTCTTTACTTCCTGTATGTCCAGCATTTTATAGGTAAACTTGTATTGAAATTCACATTCCATGGCACCTATTAACTCTTCAGCTGTTACAATAATCATAATAATAATTTTTTTAAAATAATTGCCTCTTTCCTTAAGAGACTTTTAATTTAGAAAAGTTTAGTTTTTTAACTAGTATGTATAAAAGCATAATCTTACACAAGTGCTACAAGAGTAAGATAAGTTCAGGGTACAAAAAGTAGGTTAATTAAAATACACTAATTTATGCTTACACTGCTTGTTTCATTCACTGAAAGCTAATTTACCCAACAGATGGATAAATGTCTGCAGGTCATAAACCTAATGGCATTACAGTAAAATTCAACATAAGGTTCTTATTTCTTGAACCATAAAGCAACTTGATACAAACAAAAATACACAGCAAAAATCCCTTAGTCCACAGTTTCATACTCCACACCTAAAAGCACAATGCAGTATCTTAAGATATCCTTTCTCAGAGGATCAAATCACTATTTTATGAAATACTTCTGTCTGATTGTTTGTCTCCACTCTTCCTTTCTTTCCTTCATTTGATTTCTTACACACTTATTTAATAAAATGGAGCCTAATTCAGAATTTGAAGGAAATGTTGGCTCTCCAGTGGAAAAAAAGAATGAGTTGACACTTAGCAAATTCAGGTTGGATCTATTACAGATATAAGAAATCTTATAAGGTTTCAGAAATGAAGTCTCAAGAATAAACATATGTGTGACTAAAAATTTTCTGGAAACTTATGCTCACGTTTTATTTTATTTTGTCATGATTCAAGTCTCAGGCGCTGCATTTTCCAAGTCCACACTGAGAAAGGAGTTTTCCTTCTCATGTGGGCAATCAACCTTTCAGTAAAAAACCTGTTTTCTCATAGCAAGCCCTCATATAATCTATTTCTGCCAGCACTTTCCAAATTAAATATGTTCAATATGAGAGTCTGGAAAATATTGAAAAATTCATGTACATAGCCTCATACACATTTGATTTATTTTCTTATACTTCCTTTTTTCCCCTTGAAAGTAGTGGGCAGGATATTTCTGTCCGTATAATTTGAAAAACAATACTATCAAAATTTTATAATTGGAGAATATTACCATTATATGGAAGATATTATATAAAATAAAGTTTAGGGAATATCTAGATTTTTAAAAATTGAAAATATTCTTTTATTCTTTTATGGTCTTGCATTAAAGAAGATGAAGAAAACATTTCTTCTAATTAATCACCCCAATGTCTCTTTTAGAGTGTAAAATATATTTTGTGCCTCTTAAACACAAAATAGTGCATTAATGTATTTCTCTACTTACGTTGAATTCTTTCTTTTCCCCCTCAGAAAACTGCGAATTTGTCAAGTGCAGATTTCCTGGAGTTGTAGAAAAGATCATAGGGTTTGGAAATGAAAGAAAGATTCCTTCATCTCCACTTGAAAAAACAAATAGTCTCTCTGGGACAGTACCAGGACAAACTGGAGAAAATAACAAGTGCTAGCCTAAACATGGCTGGGGAACAGAGAGAAGAGGATCCTTTTTATGACAAAAACTGGCTGAGAGGAACTGACTTACAGAAGCCAGAAAAATGCTTCTAGTGAGAGCCAGAGACCTCATTCTGGTGTGTCACACAGTGACAGCCTCTGTGAGATGTTTGCTAGAATGGAGTGACATACTGACAGACTGTGAACACGGCTGCGGATGCTGGATGCTGTCCTGTGCATTGTATAGCTCCATATGTGGGTACTTGAGATCTGAGAGCTTCCCAGTCTATTTCTGCATCCCCGTTCTGCCTGACAATAAAATCCTGCTTTGGTGGCATCAGAAATTATTGCATTGGTTAGTATTAAGTGGGGTTTCAGGTGCTTTGTCTCTTCGGAAGCGAGACACATGAGTTCATGTAAGGATCTCCTGTTTTCCTGTAGACCCAGATATATTCCAGTGCTTGCACTTGTACCAGAGTGATCAAAGGGAATGCTGTCCAGTTATGGGCTTCCTATATATCAATTGTGTTTGTCAAACCTATGCTTTAAAGTGGGTTTACTATATTATTATAGTAAAGTAATATGTCATCACTGAGAGCAAAATCTGACCCCAGAAGTGCAATTTATACTCACACATTCACAGAACAATTAAAGTAGGAAGGGACTGCTAGCAAGGTCATCTGGCCCAAGCTCCCTGCTCAAGAAGGGCTATCCCAGAGCACATGGCACAGGATTGTGCCCACATGTTCCTTGAATATTTCCAGTGAGGGAGAATCTGAAACTGCTCTGGGAAACCTGTGCCAGTGCTCCATCACCTGCACAGCAAAGAAATTCTTCCTCATGTTTGGGCAGAACTTCCTCTTCTCCAGTTTCTGTCTCTTGTCCCATTGCTCAGCATCACCCAAAACAGCCTGGATCCACCCTCTTGGCACCCTCCAGATACTGACAGATATTGATGAGGTCCCCCCTTAGTTTTCTCTTCTTGAGACTGAACAGGCCCAGCTCCCTCAACCTTTCCTCATGAGAGATGCTCCAGCCCCTTCATCATTCCTGTTGCTCTCCACTGTATCTGATCCAGGAATTCTCTGTGTATCTTGTCCTGAGGAGCCCAGAACTGGCCGCAGCACTCCAGGTACACTCATTGCACCAGGGCTGAGTGGAGGGGCAGGATCACCTCCCTGACCTGCTGGCAATGCTCTCCCCAATGCACCCCAGGATCCCTCTTGGCCCCAGGGCACTGCTGGCTCATGGACAGCTCCTTGTCCCCCAGGAGCCCCAGGCCCTTCCCTGCAGAGCTGCTCCAGCAGGTCGGCCCCCAGCCTGTGCTGGTGCCTGGGCTTGTCCTTCCCCAGTGCAGGAGCCTGCATTTGCCTTTGCTGAATTCCAGGCCATTCCTGTGCCCATCTCTCCAGGCTGGCAAGGCCCTTCTGCAGGGCTGCCCAGCTCTCGGGGGTATCGGCCCCTCCTGCCAGCTCTGAGCCATCAGGGACCTCCTGAGGAGGCCTCTGCCCCTTTCTCCACATCACTGATGGATCAGTTAAACAATGCTGGCCAGTATTGAACCTTAGCAGGTACCACCAGTGTCAGGCCTCCAACTAGACCCTGTTCCATTGATTATGATCCTCTGGGATCTGTCATTTAACCTGTTCTCAATCCACCTCATTGTCCACTCATCCAGTCAGCAGTTTCTGAACTTGTCTGGTCAGAAGCTTTGCTGAAGTCCAGGTAGACTGCATCTACTGCTCTCCACTCATCTGTCCAGCCAGTTAATCTCACTGGACACCACCTCACAGGATACTCCTCGGACCCCATAGCCTTAGGGCATTTTTGAAAATCTTGTCTCATCCATAAATTAATATCTGCAAAAGTTCCAGTTACTGGAAACTCCAGAGTCAGCATGAAGCCTAACACATATTCTCCTGAGAGGGACTGTAAACATGTTTGGTTTGAAGACTGTCTTTTGTGTACCTTACATTAACATATTTTTATGCAGTCTTACAATTTCAATTATCATTTCCAAAAAAGGACAAAAATATGTAAAATCTGCATGTTCCTTGTTATTTTTTTCTTTCAAAACAACAGCTGGTCTCAATGCATTAAGCATTTTATTAAAATTAAAATTAGAAGTTAAAATTGCACCTTCAGGAAACTTGTTATCCAAGAAAATTATGCCAGTGTAATAATAAGAGTGTAATTATGATTTCATTTAAAAGAAGTGGTGTTCAATTATTGCTTTTATTAAGAACAAATTGTTAACAGCAGTCAGTGCTGAGATTCTGAACATAGATTACATTTTTCTGTTATTGAAAAATAAGCAAGAGATGGTCTCCGCACTGAACATGCTCATCTGATTCAGACAGGAAGATACATCTTCCATAGATTCGACCATTTCCTTTTTTCTTCCCTGACTGCTGTTAGTTAACAGCTGTGCTTAATTAATCAAGTTTTGTTTACTTGACTTGTTCCAGATTTTCATACATGCAGCGCCTGTAGGATTGCAGGTAAAAGAATAGAGGCTAGAAGAAGAGAAACTGAAAAATAGACTAACACGGGAAAAAGCTTAAATACTGGTGAAATGACATTGAAAAACACCCTCTGATAAAGATGAAGAATGCATCAAAACTGAACACAAGTTTCTTAAAAACAAAAGTGAAGAAATGCCATGTAGGGTAACTTAGAGGTTTGCAAAAGAAAACCGCAACATATCAGGAGATGTCAATGTGACATGAGCAAACTGGGGAATATTGGTTATGCACCTCTAAGGACTTAATGTTATCTTCTCAAACTCCTTTGCTTTCATTTGAAAACCACATGGATTCAATGGTTTTTAACTTAAGAAGTCAGGCTATTTATTAGAGCTTCTGATTGTTTGGATTCATCAAGGCCAGCTGAAGAGAGTTGAGGTAGAAAGGCAAGTCAGTAAGGAAGAGATATACACAGCTCTGAGCTTGAAATATTATAGCTGGGTTGTTTTTTTTTTTATTTTATTCTTTATCTCTCTTTTTTTTTTTT
>WEIU01009866.1:37316-53704 GCA_013389925.1 Aegithalos caudatus
TTTTGGTGCAAGCTGTTTGTCTTTGCATTGTTTGGTGATATATGAAAACTTCTCAAAAGATCTAAGTTGAAAATCATGACCTGAAGGATAAACCTGTAGGCACGAGACACCCTACAATGAGATCAAATCTCTCCTGCAAGATGGAGAACATGATTTCTTAAGGGCCATAATAGGATAAGGTCTAGAATTATTCCAGAAAACAAGGCCTTTTCAGTTATTTAACACAGGGGCTGGTGGTTTGTTGGGGTTTTTTTTNAAGTGGAATATGAACCCAGTCCTTGACAACTTAATTTAAAAATTAATCATTCCAGGATTTACAGAGACAAGTATTTCTCATGTGTGAAGATTAAGAGAAAGATTCTTGACTTTGAGATGCCAGGTTTCAGTTAGCAATATAAAATAAGTATTTTAGATTGTCTGCCTGAAGTATCACATGCACTGGACCAAATTCTCTGCAGACACATGAACACTTCAAAGTGTCTGGTTCTTCTTGTAGCTGTAGCCTGGAGCCTGTCCACACTTAGAGACACAAACACACATGCACTGTCCTGCATTAACAATAACCCCTCCTTACCCCTGCTGACAAATCTCTCCCCTGCACAGCCTGTGCTCACCTAGGGTTATGTGAATGGCCCTAATACCAGAGAAGTGCAGTTGAAGATAAGAAAGTGAAGGAAGAAGAAATGCAGTAAGGAGGATAAATACAGCAGAAAAAAAATCTTCCATCATTACATGATGAGTAAGCTGCATTAAAACTAAAACCCAAATGTCATTTTAAGTAAAACTTGGAAGTTTGGGAGGAGTTAAAATCCTTAATTCTTTAAGGGTTAGTAAAGCTTGAGGGATTTCTTTTTCTTTATTTTAAATACTTGTCCAATAATTTAGAAAACGAATGGACAAACAGAAAATAAATGTTTTCTTTTCCACCATTTTTATAGCTTGCTTTTTATCTGGTCACAGTAAAAATTCTTATCACAGTTAATTTTTCTGCATTCAACTGCACAAATGAAAAAATGTCTTAGCAAGCTGTATTAAGATTAATTACTTCTACATTTTAGCAATTGTGAAAGTTTTTAAAAGTTGCAAGTAGACCCAGATTAGTATGCATGCATTTCAAAACCTCCTTAAAGAGAGAGAAAAATTTGTGCATCAAACCCTCATCTTTTCCACATGATTTCTACTGTTTTGATAATATTTCTATTATATTTCTGTATAAAGGATTAGCTTTATAAGTGATAAGCTGATTTCCCTAAGCACAAAATCACACCTGTCCCCCAGGTTGCCCAGATGTGCATGTAGAACTGCTGATCATTCTATGTCACTTGTCCCTGAAAGGGGCTGGAAGCTTTCTCAGACTTTTTTCTGCTCATCAGCAGTCAGTCGGCTGAGGCTGTCATATATAGCCTGGTGACCCTCATTTGAGCTCCCTGATCCTATATTTACACTTTTTGCCTCTATGTGAGGCAGCTGGCTGACAGCTAAGCTGCATTTAGCACCTCCCAATCAATAATGCTGCTTATCCTGCAGCTCCAAGTGTGGCTGATCACTCTGCCACCCTTTCAGGCTGTATCATGCGTGATGCTATAAGGTTCTGAGTTCAGTCAGTTTAATTTTGCCAGCATTTTCACAGCAAGCTCCTAAAGAAAAAGTAAATTATGATTTATTGAAAAAGTGCAAACACTTTTATGAAAAAAGATTAGTTTTTGAACTGGCTGAAAAACTTCAAAATTTGTTAGAAGCCATGGATTCAGTTCTTCTTAAAACAAAATAGACCTCCTTCACAGAATTCCTTCTTTGGAAAAGAAGACCAGGGTAAGGAGGAAAAAGGTAAAACTATCCAGAAATCATCAATTCCTACTCTACAGTAAAAATCAACATTGTTTCAAAAGCAGCTGAGTTAGGAGAAGTAAATTAGAGCAAATCAAGACTGTGTGAAGGAAAGCCTGCCATTGACCAATAGAAGCGGGAATAACAAGAAAATTAGTTCAAAAAGATTATCCATCTTAATCCCACCCCCAGGAAATCTTAACAACTCCAAGTGTCATCCCTAATAAATCACTGCTTTGCAAACATTTATGAGCTTTTTTTTTTTTAGTTAGTAAATTTTGTGAAAACATGTTTATTAAATATTTGGCTCACTCTTTTCCAATGCAGGTTGTTAGTATTTTGTCAGGTTTCCAGAGGTCAAAGATTTGGAATCAGTCCTAACAACATGATGATGCCAAACTGCATTTCCTGCTGCTGTAATAGATGGATACCCAGAGGTGAGCTGGCTCCCTGAAAAATAACTTATGGCCACTCGCACTATGTCGCAGTCACCCCAGATCAGAAATCCATCACTCAAAGTAATCAGTGTTGTACCAACTTTCTGGTCTGAAGATCCAATTTGAAACCTGTAAAGCTACTTCCTAAAAGCCAGGAACTCATGATACAGCCAAGCTTAAACGCACAGAACAGGTTTAATGTTCAGGCTTTGAAACTACCCTAACCTAAGCCTCCAAAGTGTAGCCATTCATAACAGCACAGAGCTGTCCCCCTAACACATGCTATCAGCAAAAATGAGCTTTGGCCAACCTAACATATATTCTGCACAGATAAAGGAACTGTTCCTAGGGGACCTAAGTTTTTCATCATGTGCAATTCTGAACAAAGAACAGATGTTGAAAGAATTTCACACATAACTGAAATGCAGGCGTGCAAACAAAAAATTTAAAAGCGGATGAAAGTGTTCCATTATTGCTGCAAAAGAGGAATTCCACACAGCCTGCCCAGTGAATGACAGAGGCACCTCAGAGAAAATATAGTGGACATCTGGCTGTAGAAACTGAAGACTGAATAATCAAGCTTCATGACATAGAAATGCCTTTGACTTCTGAGTTTTGACAAACTAAAATATTAAGATTTTAGTTGAGCTGGCTTTTCTGCCTATTTAAAAAATGTGAAAGAGAAATGAAGACAAAAAAGAGAAACAAGGAAAAAGAAAATCTAAGAGAGGCACCGTGACTAAGAGTGTACTACAAGGTCTCAAAGACTGGAAACAAACTTTTGAAAGGTTATAAAACAAATCCTGTGCCATCTACTGTGAAGGCACGAGACAAAATGAGAGAAACAGGTTGGCTTTGAGTAGCAGAAGTTTAATTGAACTACCAGGGTAAAACTGTTTTTCTAAATGAGACTGAAGAAAAGTAAAAAAATTAACTTATTGGAAACTTGCTATTACAATTTTTCAGGAAGGAGTATAATGGGTAGATGACATACCCTTCTTTTGTTTACAAAAAGAGCTGCAAGACATCCTGGAAACTTTCTGACAATGCTCAAATGTAGAAACAGAGAATTTACTGAAAAAGTAGTTCAGGAATTTTTTTTTATTTCACAAAAGAAGTCTTAGAAAACAGCAATATTAAGAACTTCAAATGCTTCAAGTTTCCAGAATGTTTTATTTTTTAAAAATCCCCACAGAATCTCCAGTATATCATTGCATTTTAACTAGATTAACCTTAAACCACTAAACTACTCTTGTTCTAAATAAGAAATTTAATTCTCAGTCTTAATGAGAATAACATAAAAGCATTTCATAGCTGCTTCAAATTTAAGCATTAAATCAAAAAGACACAACATTGCACCTGCACATGGAGTGTTACATAGTCTGCATTTTAATGTTAGTGGTGCTTCTATTAATTACGCTGTCAAGTCACTTCTTTTCCTACACTTGGCCAAGAACAACCTGAAGAGCTATCCAGCTTTAAATCCATTTCCAGCTGGATCTATAACTGGGACAAGATTGCCTTATGGTGGATGTGAGATGATTAAGACTGTAGCAGTAATTCTGTGCTGGATCTTGTAATTATTTTCCTCTAATACACTAGAGGACATTAATTATTTTGTGTAGCTTCGATATACTCAAATGGTGAACCCACACTGCATTGTTTTATAGATTTGTTGCCATGGGATGGAATGTTTATGGATTTTCAGCAAATGTGTATTTTATACTCCATTCTTTAAGTCTTCATGCTTAAAATAAAAAGGAAAAATCCATCTTGGGAAGGGAAGACAACAAAAGGAAACAGTATAAGGAGAAAAAAAGTATCCAAAGAATATCTATAACTTAAGAATTTTTTTCAAAACGGGGAAAAGAATTTTAGGGAAGTATGAAGAATGAGATGAATTCTGTAGCATACAGTCCAGCCTCTATTTAAAATAATTACAGTAAAAAATACCTAACGATTGCCTAACTCAATCTCAGTTTATGGAAGACAATATATTTTATAATGTAGATGAAGTATGATACCAATGTCATCAGCAAATGGATCTTTTCTGTATCAGTGTCATTCTGCAATTCTATTATCTCAAATTTGTCTGTATAATAAATGGCAAAGGATACTTTTTTTATGGATACTTAATTTATTAAATTATATTTATCAATGTCTTTATAACATGTCCAAATTACTATCTAGCTCAAAAAATATTAATGTCAATAGTTTTTCCTAGATTTGTTTTGGGCTTATTATTTTTCCTACTGTGGCAAAAAAATAACTTGATCAGTAAGAGTAACATAAAAAGATATGCTGCTTCTGAAATTTGGAATTCACAACAGCTGCATAAGGCCTTGGCTGGTTTCTTACTTCAATGTCAAACATATAAGGGCAAATAAGGATGACAAATGGAAAAAAAAAAAAAAGAATTGACAGATTGACAGAACAAGCATGGTTGGCCAGACTATATTGGTAAATCAGCTATTACCAGATACTTTAGACTTTTCCAGATCAATTGTTACACGCATGTAACAAGTACATATAGACTGAAGAGGAGGTTCAAGTAAGATTCAGAATATATATTTTGTTTACCTTTGAAAATTTAATAACTAAAAGACATTAGTTATAAGGAATGGGTAAAAGTATTTCTAAATTGCTTGATAAAGTATAGGACATTTCAGCTTGCTGTGGTGTAGGCAATTCACCAAATATGCCTGCTATCTTCCTTTCAGATTTCTCTTTTTTACATTATTTCTCCATCCTAAACGTAATAATGGTTTGAGCTACCAGGCTGAATCAAAGCAAAACCTACATATGAAATATAAAATGAAGAATATATCTGAACATCTGTGTTACCAAGGCTTCAGCTGCTTGAAGATAAAACTAGTATTTTTTTTTACCTGTTTAAACCTAGTAGTAAAGCATTATTATGCTTTTCTATATTGTTGCCCTAGAACTGAACCCCAGTGAGGAAGGTGTTTTGTCATTGGTAATCACTGTAATCCACTGGAATTACTATGGCAGAGCTTTGCTGAAGAGCTCCTGCTGTCAGGATGCAATTACTCCATCCCAGTGAGTCTTGCCATAGCAAATTCCCAGCCTTATAACATCTGTTTGTGTGTAGTTTAGCCCTTCTGTACATCATAGCATGCACCTGAGACTAGACTCAGAGTTCAACTAAGACTACTTTGGTTCAAGGGGTACCAAAAGAAAATAAGACAGATATAAGCCAAGAAAATTGAGACAAATACAGCCACAACAGAGAAACTACAGTGTATAACGTAATCAGTATTCAGCTTAGGAACTCAGCTTTTACTAACTCATAATATAGATGTAGCAACAATTATTTATAAAGTGGTTTATATAACAGCTCTCCATAGCCTGCTCGAATGCACTGTCCATTTTCTGTTGTAAACCAAGATATTTCAAGAACACAGCACACCTCAGTGTGTCCTGGCAGTTCTTACTTGTAGAAATACATCAGCCTGGATCTGCTGGCAATGATAATTTTTCAGAAACTTACTGCAGATGAAATGCTGTTGGGGTTTTAAATACTTAGACGAAATAAAATTGTGCTCCATTCACATTAAAGGAATGGCATTGGAAGTTATCTGATATCTTTATCTTTCAATTCTGCTATTGAAAATTGATATTAGCTTAGGAAGATGAAAGGAGAGAAGGATACAATCCTACCTCACAGAGATAGAGTTTCAGATGACCAATTCATAATAAATAATGGGATAATCCATTAGAAAGACAGAGAAAATACATACAGAAGTTATTGCTTGTCACTGCCCTTTGTTTTAATTTATAATTGGTTGATAAACATGCATTTGCTAACAGCTGAGGGGGCATTTTGGGACAAACATTTTGATGCATCTATTTTTATATGAAGTGGTTATTGTAAGAAAATTGCAGTGCATACTATGCACTGTAGTATTCTGCAATGATAATATACTTGTTTTAACCCAAGGAGTTCCTATTTATATAGGTAGATACACCTGTCCCTAAGAAACAGACTGCAGATTTGATAGAGTGAATCCTTTGGCCATTTCTGCAGAAAGGGGTAACGAAGTCACTTTGTCCTCAAACTTCTGGTACTATGTGCAGGCCAGGATTTATAATAATTATGTTTTTATCTCTAACTCAGGTAATAAATACATTTCTGGAAATGTCTTCAGTCTGTGTGGAAAGTCTGCTGCACTTCTGGTCGAGGAAAAAGATATTGAGAGGGAGGTAGGATTTTAGAAACAACAACCAATACTTTAGCTACTTTCAAGGAGAAATTTCACAACCAGCATTACCAAAATGCTTGCTTTCCAGTCATTGTTTTATAAAACTCAGCCTGATTATTCTTGAATATTACTCATTTCTGTTTCTGCTTGCTTAAAAATTAGTGCGTGCCCTTTTTGAATTCCAAGTCCCACCTGCTCTGTCTCTGGCAGAGCTCTGGAACCACTTTTTTCTTTACCCTTCCCTATCACAGGCATGTTACATTTCAGCTTGTGAGTCACTTCCACTGATTTGACTCACAAAAAAATTACTTTCTTTTCCTTTCCTCAGGATATGAGACAAGACAGCAGCTCAGCTTCTGCAGAAGCCCCTAAAATACCCCCTGACCACATCTGTAGCACAGCAGTACCTCAGGTCTCTGCTCCATGGTGCTTGCCCAGCTAAGACTCCTCTGGTTTCCCTCCCTCTTTAGGCTCTGCTGCTGCTGGTTTCTCCCCATTCCTGCTGCAGGACATCACAGCCTGGCATATATATCTGGCACATATGGCAATGACAATTCTGGTTTATGCCACTTTCTTGTCTGCCTCTGCTGACTTCGTGGCTGTCTACCCTCAGCTATACTCACAGTACCCTCCTGCTTTGGCAGAACAGGGGGTGTCAGAGGTTCAGCATCATCTTTTTTTGTTACATAATTTCTAAATTCTTTCTTCTGGGAATGAGGAAATCTGGAGACCATTTCTGCCATGAGGAAACAGAAAAAGCACAGGCTGTGTAGCATTGGTAGCAGCAGCAATCACAATGAGAAGTTTGTGCATGTGAGAAAACAATGGAACATTAATGTTACCAGCCACCAGCCCCTACACAGACTAGATAACAGGAGCAGCAGTGTGGAGATCCTCCACAGACAATGCCTCTCATTTCCCCTCCTTCACGTAGAATAGTGCTTATCCACAGCCTTCTGAAATGTAAGAATCATTTATAAAGTCGTAGGAAGTAAAGACAAATGGACTGAGAAAGATGACAGAAATAAGCATGCAATCACTTCAAGAAAAATATCTCTAAGATGCATCTTTATAGCCGAAGCTGTTAACTCAGCCCTTTAAAGTAATTTTACTTCAGCAGTCTTAAATAACCCTTAGCGTTTAAATGACACTCTTTACTCTTAATGTTGTTTTCTTGCCTGCAGGCTATAACCATGAATCCTCCCCTAAGTACCTCTCTTCATTAGCAGCAGAATATCTTTTGCTATTCTGCATAACACAGTGGAGAATGATGCAGAGTATGGAGCAGTTTGCTTAGACCAGGTATTCTCATACACACAGTGGAGAGGTGAAGTTGGATTTGGGCACAGTTATTGTAATAATCAAAATAAATGCATCTTGAATTATCAGCAAAGCTCTTTGAGTGTCAAGTCAGATAACAGCACTCCTTTCATAGTGTAACCAAGACAGCACTATGTAGTGCTGTATTGATCTTCCATTCTGACCCAGCTTTCAAGTTGCTTTCCTCAGGTGTTTTTCTGGGAAAGAGCAAAGCCTCAGGATGCAGCTTCAATTTGACTTTAGATACGTGCACTCCAGTCTGACAGCCAAACTTAAATAGTTGGGATTACCAAAACATATGTGATCCATTTCTACTGATACATGGCCACTCTTTTAACTTTTAACTCCTGAAACTTATTGTCAATCAGATCTGACTGAAATACGGAACTTTAGAGTTGCAGAAATGTTATGTCAAGAAGCTATGCCTGTAGGTAGAGATGCATTCACAGAAAAAAAAGCTGCAGGATGGTCCTTCAGTTTGCTACATTGACACCACCTACAGACAAAGGGAAGGAGACCTCCAAGAAAGTAGAAAATGTCAGTCAATCTTAAACAAACCAAGCTGAGAGGCTGAATGGGACTTGCTATCTCATTTTAAACAGAAACACCTCTCCTGCATTTTACACAATACACAGTGCTCCTGTATTACTGTATGTATTACTATGTGTTTATTGGATGCAACAATTTTACCTAGGGGAGAAGATTCAGAGATTTTTTTTTTTCTGTAAGAAAATCTGATAGGGGATGTTTCATTATAGTTTTAGCAAAAATTGGGACTTGAGATAAAGTAATATTATGAATAGAGCAAATTGAGAATAAACCAGGAACAATAGTGTACTGCTATTCTAACAGGGTCTGTAAACAAGTTTTCTTTCTCAAATAGCTGTGCCTAAACTTTGAAACTAAAAGTTTACTAATCTTGCTTTATAGATGTCCTTCTAACCTGAATTAGGTTTTCTAACTGAATTAATCAATAACTTTCTGATTTTCTTAATCTGAGTTCCAGAAGATGCTTAAAGAATATTGTCATGTGTGAATGACGACTTTTAAAATGTGCACAGAAGTTTAGCTTGATCAATTCTTTGTGTTGCTAGCATAATCTTACACATTTTTCATACTACTATCTTCCAAAACACAGGTCTATAGCAAGCATTTAAAAAATGAATGAAAATACAATTAACATATGAAATAGTGTTAATGAAATATTGTTGTCCTTCATCTATCACTGAAACAAAAGATAAATATATGCACAATAGATCCTGCATTTTAAGTTATGTAATATCTTCATTAATGACTATCAATTAAAGCTTCCATATACTAAAATGGGAACTATATCCCATTTCCCTGTTCAATTGTCTTATAAAATTGGACATAAAAATGCATTAATTGCCTTTCTTACGAGCCACCTTTGGGATCTACCTATCTTGTCAGCTCTTCAGATAAGGTGTATATGAATATGCTGCATAAATAATGATGTAAACATTCAACAAGCTTACACAATATGTCTGAACAGCAGTAAGTAATTATTTTCCATTCATTATTAAGATCTGCAGTTGGTTGGCTTGGACAACCAACAGCAACACCACAATTTTCTTTCATCTTTGCATGTCCTCCAGTTCTCAAGTAACATTGATTAAAGAGAGAAAGATATTCATTTTAGGAGGAGCAGAACTGAGTTCTTTAACAATTTCATTTAAATGACTGCAGCTACAAAATTGATAGTGATGCAAAATAGGGTTCCTGTAGAATCCCTCACTTGTTTGAAGAAATGTATGCTTACAGTAACAATCCATGGGCATCTGGGTAGCAAAATGGTTCACAAAATATCAAACACCATTCACCATAGTGAGATTCCAGATGAGACTCGTGTACCTCATGAAACATGTGATTACAAACTAATAAAAGGGGCAGGGAAAGGGAGATAGGCTGTATTCACCTCTCCTGTGCAGTCCTAAGCACAGATTTATCTTTTTTTATGGGAAGGAAAGTTTTTTTTTTCTTTCTCACTGAGGATTTGGAAAAACTCAGAACATAAGATAGCCACAGGATTCCTCAGAAAGTGCTGGAGACAGACAGGTAAAAATAATTATGGTGAAACTTAACGTATGTATTTCAATGCAGCTTTCAGATCATGCCTGGGATAGCTGTATTATTTTGTTTTCATCACATCCAGTCCCCAGAGTATTGGCACCCTTTGCAACAGGCATAGTTTCCTAGGTTAGAGGTAAAAATACCCTGTCAGTAACCAGTGGTTAATGGGTAAAGCATTTTCTTGTGGCTTTACAATCCAAGACAGATCCATAATTGAACCAAAATACAAAGATTTTACCATTAAAAGTAAAAAACAAGAATATTAGTATAAATCAATTTATTCTATAGGTTTAAAAGAGGGAGATTAGGTGACTTAAAACTTGACAATGGATTGAACTATGAATAAAAGGAAGAACACCAGGAGTCTGGAAAGTAAGATAGGAACACTCATTTAGCAAACAGTATAACTATATGTTTAAGCACAGTGAAAACTCCACCTCTTCCAGCTAGGGAATGAAGTATGGACATGAAGCCATAGCTGTGGAAAACTGTTTCAGGAATTTGGACAGCAGAAGACAATGATGGTCAGGGAAGTGAAAGAAACAGGAACATTTCCTAGATATCACATTGAGGAAAAAGTGAGTAAGCCCACATGAGAAGGAGTTCATTGAATTGCATAATGAACAGTTAATTTTATTTACTTAGTGTCTGAAAGACAATGTTTAAACAGCACAGGAGTTGGTGAGAAAGAATATGTGGATAGTGTAACTGTCCAAAGAGTGTCTGGACTGTGTCTAATCATACAACTCTGTTCAGTGGCAGTATATTTATTGTTCATAAAACAATTAGAAACTAGAAATTACAGTAAAACAAAAAATGTCACAGATGTCACTGGACAGAAAGTTAAGAAAACAGTAAAAGTTTGAAGTAGCACTAAAAGATCACTAAAAAATGTGAACATGGCTCAGATTCAATAGCCTCTCCATTGTTATTGAAGAAGATCTCAGGAAAGAAAAATGATTGTTTAATCTAGGATTATAAAGAAGCAATAATAATATGGAAACAGAAATTATCACAAAAGAGATAGTACAAAAATCAAAGACTATAGACCTCTTGAGTGAGGGAAGGGACCAGGTAATCTTCATTTCAGAAATATGAAACAATTGGTGCATGAAATTGCAGTCTCAGGAACATTTATGCTTTTAAAAAGACAGTGAAGTGATATTGGTTCTTTCAGGCTCATTATTCTGACATCTGTAATATACAGCTCTGTGCAGGGGCAAACGCAGCCCTGACCTGAATGAAGGGCTGAGCATCTGTACAACCACAAAGCAAGTGATGCCAGGAGCATTTTCCATGCCAGCCAGTGCTAATGGAGTGAGGAAATAAAACAAATAAAATGAAATAGAAAGAGATGCTAGCGCCTAGATTTAATATCTTTATTTTTATAACTGTTTTGTGTATGTGGTAAATCTCATTACTTAAAGAGTAGAATTTTATGAAATCTCAGATTAGGAACCTTGTTAACTAAGATAGAGAAGATGAGAATCAATAGAAGTATTATGACACAGGAAAGGGCCTGATGAAAGGTCAATACTCAAGAGTCCTGGAAGAAAAAATATTAGGTTGAAATGAAGTTATTAATAATGTTTGTTAAGCACTGCTCTCCAATTCAGCAAATATTTGTTGATATTTTTATTAATTATCTTGGCACAGGAAGCTGGATGGCACTGTTTGGTGCAGTGCAGACATGAATTTATTAGCCTCATTTATATATATCCACACATTCAGATACCTGGAAGGGAACATATTAACAGCTGAACCCGACCTCCATTGTTAGCAGAGAAAAACATCAGTAAACACTGATCTGTTCTGCAGACATACCCATATGTCAGAAAAGTTAGGAAGATGGTGGCACAGAGAATTTCAGTCCAAAGTCCAGGTCATGTTTGCAGACATTGACACCTCAGATTACCTTGCAGTCTCTCAAAATAAGATCTCTTTTGCTCTCAGACATTGCCAAATATATAGGACCTGAAACTTCCCGTCTATCCTGTATTTTTGTTTCACTTTTTAAGCATGGACAGAGAAAGTACCTCAATTTCTGGATTGTGTCTGTTGGACACAATGTTTGAAGACAGTTACAATTTTTAAAAATCTTTGGAAAACAAACAGCATTTCATGTTTTCTATATTTTTTCAATAAAGTTCATCATATTCCAGTTTTTCCAGAGTATTTTATCATCGGCCTTTGAAAACATTCCTGGATTACATCACAGTCAGTAATCACAGATTTCCAGTTTTGATTTTCCTGAAAATCTCATTTCATGGAAGGTTCAATCTAAACTGTAGAGCTTATTTTCTGCTTGGACAAAATAAATTTCTTAATAATATCTTGCTTTAGCAAAAACAGCCATCTTTAATTTGTGATCCCAGCAAAATATGTCAATTATTAAGATATCAAATTCCAAAGAATATTTCATAAGTTATTTTCTGATACATGGAAACCATGTAATTTAGTCCCTACAATCTCAGAGAAAGCTTGGGAAACATGGGGTTTATCTTTACATTGTACCAAGATATTTGAATCTCAGGTTTCTTCAAAATTGACAAAAAAGGATCAATACTATGTATTTTAATTATCTTTTCCTCAGAAACCGAAATGCATTCATTTCAAAATACAAGTTCAAGGTACTACTCAAGTAGCCAACAGGGAATGGGAGCCTGGACATCACAGACTCCAAATTCATGGAGCAAAGGATACAGCAGGAGGACACACAGCCCCGGGTGTATTTGAGGTCATGGATCAGAGCCAGGTGAGGGGCAGGGCCTGGGCACAGTGAGCACAGCACCTGTGTGGTAAAAGAGATCAAATCCTGTGTTTATCAAATCAAATCCTGTGTTAAGAATGCAACACCTGATCATGGTGAGTGAGGGCTGACCTTAGGAAATGGGCTCTTACTGGGAACAGGGAGACAGCTACATGCAGCTTTCTGAGACAGGGAGAAGCAAGTGTTGCTGTTTCAGACAATCAAAGGGAAATGAAAACAAGGACAAGTCTGCTGCATTCATTGAAAGACACAAGTTTCAGTTTTCAGCTCCCATCTAGTTCTGTGAGGAACAGAAATTGAGGTTCTGCTGAAAGACGATGAGACCTTCATTTAAAGTCCTAGTGGCTGTATTCTCTCCCCCCTAGGTATTCATCATCACTTTTCCATATTTGAAGTTGTTACTCTTAACTTTCCTCTTTCAGAATCTAGTTATTTGCTTAAAGTCACATCATACAAATAAGAATTTTTTATTTATTTATCCCATTCTTATTTGGATGCTGGCTGCCTAGTGGAACATAAGTGGATATACCAGCAAATATATTCACTCACTACTTACAATCCCAATATTAATCAAAGTTATTAATATTCATTCTTTTTTTACATTAATTTCTCACTCCTCTCTAGCCTATTATCTATATTTTGTTTTTCTTAAATGACTCAAGATTGACAATGTCCTGAAACTGAAGAGCTTTTGTAATACATATTCCATCCAAAAGAGGAATTTCAAATGTGCCTGGGGCATGTAGTAGTCATGGAATTCTGGACACAAACTCCTGTGAAAATCCTAATTTAGGACTTTAGGGGAATGACTCATAATTCCATTGAAAGAATCTCTTTGACATATGGATGTCTCAGTGGGTGCAACTCAGATTGATTGCACTGTATTTCTTTTCCTCTACATGGCACTAAAAACGTAATTTCCAATTTGACTGGTTGGTTAGTTTGTTCATTCCTGATGTTTTCTTCCTGAAAGAATGAGGTCACAGTTATCCAAGTTGAAAATCACGTTATTACTCCTAGTACATATCTTTAACTCTTTGGTTTTTCTATAAATTTTTTCACAGTCCAAAACACCCCTTCATAGAATAGCTTCACTGAATCTATTACTATAATAATTACTGATTTCTCATTTTTACTTCAAAACTAAACACTGTAGACCCATTTATCAAGTAAGACCAAAGTTTGGCTTTATGTTCAATGCAAGATTATTGCCAGCCACAGAGATTGTGGTACAGATTCAAACCTACAGCTAGTGGGCACAATATGTTGATACTAATCCTGTAAGCAGTTTAGTGCTTAGCAGCATATAATTTAAAATTGTTTGCTTGGTGAGCCAAATCCTGAAATCCCTCCTGAGCTGCCATTACATTTTCTCAAGGCAAAATGTTAAAATCTGATTTTAGATTGAGGCCAAAACTGACACCTTGTATGATTTTCATGCAAGGCATAGCTGTCCCTGTCCCTATGCAAACCACTGTTGGTGACTCTTAGTATTAAAAACTAATTGTTTCAGCACAGCTTGCAATCTTTCTAAGCTCAAAAGTGGTATTTAACCCAAACATTATGCAACTTTGGGTGTAGTGCTACCTAAAATGGTTTATCTTTTGTGTTTGGCATCTTGATCACTTTTGTTCCTGGGAATAGCTGCACATAGGGCCTGGAAATGTCCCAAAAGACAGTAACATCCCAGGTATGGGGTGTTTGGGTTCTTGGGAAGGTCTCAGAAATCATGCTTAATGCCTCCTGTGGAAAGAGGAGATTTGGGACAGACACACTCTTCTGTGCCCAGCCAGCACAGCCAGTCACACACTCACCTGCCTGCTGAGACATCCTCTCAGCAATTTAAGTCACTGCTAACATTTATAATATTATTGGATGAGTGTAAATTATATGAAAGTAATAAATATGCTGCTTTCTATTTTTTTACATGGTGCCTAGACATGTAGATTGTAAGCCAATCTTTCCAGATGTTATCTAAAAGAGACAACTTACAAACCCTTGAAATCCAAGGTTTGTAATACAAATGTTGACAGCTTCTTAACTAGAGCAGAACACCAGTTTATTTGGTGTGTGTACACTGTCATTTTCAATGCTGCTGTGCCATCTGTTCACTCTGTGAATTGTAAATGCTTTTTCATTTATTGGTTTTAAAATATGTTGGATAAATTGGATTGTGAAAGGTGAAGACATAAATGGATGACTGTAGTAATGCACCCCTTACACCTATTTGGTGTTTCTATATAAGGAAAAAAGTTTCAGTTTACTCCTTGACTTGTTAGGAAATTCATCTGGAAGGTTCTGTACATGTCCCTCTGTAACTGTCTGAATGCCAAGAGACAAACACCTGTTGAAGCTTGGATCTGTCCGTCAAACCCTGTAAGGATTCCTATTGGAAGTTTTCAAATAGAACCATCCTTGAATGTTGAGTAGAAAAAGGGCCAGAACAATAGAACCAACAGCATTCTCTAGGTGTTGTAGCAAGTGTAGGATCTCCTTACACTGTGCATGGTTTATATATTTTGTTTCTGCATTATTTTCTTTCATTTATTAAACCCTTTTGATTTACAAGACACACTAGACCATGCTGTGTCTCGCTATTATTTATAGCCACAAATCTGAACAGGCTGGACCCTGCACGTTCTATTGTATTCACCACCGTAGATGACACCCTCTCTTTTTCCTCCCCTTAATTACACTATCTTTCCTTCCTGTGTCCAAATGCTGAGAATGGAAAGGTTATTGAAAGTCGTGATGTGATCTTGCAACAAATCATTGCTATAGCTCTCACTAAGCAGGAAATGCTATTATTAGGTTTGCAAATAGATTTTACAATCACACCCAGTTTTCCGACAGTGATACCTTCTTGATAGTTTTCCTTCTGGACTGAAAATTTCCATACTGATTCCTGGCCAAAGATGGCCAGTTAACTTCAAGGTAACTGAAGTTAAGTGCCTTCAGCAATTGTAGAGTTTTCCTACTGTAAGAAAATTGCATGTCTTGTCTCTGTTTATGTATTTTTAAAAAGCTATAAGGTAAACAATAAAATCAGATTGACTCCAAAATGCAGAGCTTTGAATCCAGCAACATAGAATTTAAATATTTCTTCTAAGAATGGTTTTATGTTAACAAAATAGACACTAAATGAAAATTTCATATATACATATATAGACATATATAGGGAAATCTGNTGAAAATTTCATATATATATATAGGGAAATCTGTTAAGACTTTGTACTGGACTGCTACCCTGAAACTGCCTTCTTGGATTTACTCAGTTTCATGTCATTGAACTCTTATATCTGAATAACTGAGGGATTCGTGTGACAGGAGAGAATCTTGTAAGGGAGGAAAGCCTATTTTTTCTTTCCTCCTGTGGTCCTTATACCGACTCCGATGTCTGGGATATGGTTAGAAAAACTGACAAAACTGGAATTTGGAAAACTAGAATGTGAGCACACATGTTTAGCACATACATTCAGATAGAGAAACTTGTGCCTTGGGCGTGGATGAGGAACGCCTTAGGAAAGGCAAGGTTAAAAGTTAGCTGAACACCTGATTTTTAAGAGAATGTGTGAAGCCCTCTCTTAAAAGTTTCATAGGTGTAACTGGTAGTGAAACAAATATACTCCAATTAATATTTTTGGGAGAGGTTGAGGGTGGAATGACATGGAATAACTTGTGTTGTGTGAGTTTGCCTTGAAAACTTTTGAATTTTTCCCA
>WEIU01009866.1:60311-84218 GCA_013389925.1 Aegithalos caudatus
AACTCTTCACCTTTATCTTTCTTGTGTACTTTTGGCCTTCTTTGGCACTTTCCCAAGGACAGAGTCAGTTTATGCTGGCTGAGAGTTTGTGTTCTGCTCTTTATCTGCATTCTTAGCCTCGTTATCCTGGGTTGTTTAGGTTAGTCCTTTTCACTATCACCGAGGGGCCTCAGTTGGTCATAGTTCTTTCAAAATATGCTAAAGGTAAGAGACACAGCTAAAATGCAATTTACTATATGTAGGATCAACTAGAATTTTCAGATCTCTGTCTCACTTTTTAAGTTTATTCTAGATATTTTTTCCCATAAGTATAAATATATGTTCATTAGATTGGATCTTCATCAAAGGAAGTTGAACATTGATTTCAAGAAAAAGATAACTTCTGCTCAACAGCTGGTTCTGTGGATTTTTTTCTATGATGGAAAAGCACCAAATAATACTAGAACTTTCTTTGTAATTTTATCTTTAATAATATTGAAAAAATTATGAATATTTATACAAAATGTTAACTGAAATGGACATGAACAACTGGAGATTATGTGCCTGGCTTCTCATTCTCTGCCTATAAAGGAGTAGCAGTAATTTTAGTTAAAGTGTTAAATGACAGATGTCCTTGAAACAGCAAATCCACTAAACTATGAAAACTCTTTCCTATAGAACTGACTGTCACTCAGATTCAGTAACTGGAATTATTCATTCTTGGTCTTCCTGGGAATGTGTTCTTGCCAAAATGCTGATATTGGCCATAAACTTAGAGGATATAAAAAACATACCCCAGTCATTTAAACACACCCTTAGGAAGTTTGAAGCTGTTTCATTTATCTGATCAACACAAAGATAGTGGGGTTTTTGTAGTCCATTTTAAGTCCAGTTGTCTGATAAAGTAATGATTCCATATATAGACTTTGAGACCTCTAAGGAACTGATCCCTTTTTAGACCATTCACTTCTCTTCAGCTTCTGCAAGTACCATTGTTCTGAGGAAGTGCAAAAGGACAAATGAGAGAAGAAACTAGTTTTAAAGAAACATCTAACTGTACCTCACTATATATTTTCTCTTGAAATGGGCCGATTGGTCTCTGATGAGCTTTATATTTAACAATCAATAGTCAAAAGGGTTCACCAAAAGTGATTTTCTTTCTTGTAATATCAAGAGTTTCTTCAGCGAGACAACACCTTGGCTTGACCTTTTGTTTCATATGCTATAATTATTTAGAGCTTTGCTATAATAACAGCATTTTCCCCTTTCAAATGTGATCTCAGGTAGTAGTATCTCTGCAAATTTTTGGCTCTCTGTCAAGTCATTTGACAGCTAATCTCCTAATATATTCAGGCTAGAAAATAGGATGTATATGCCTTCTGCATTTTAAATGAGAATAACATTAATTATTCAAGTTAGATCAGCACAAATTAAATTTTAATGCCAACAAGTCATTATCATGTTATCGTAACCAAAGAGAATATCGAGTCTTTACAACACTCTTCATTTCAGTTTACTCTTCATTTCAGTTCTTTTTTCCCATCTGAATGAGCAGATAAATTTGATCTCACCATTTTCAGAAGTCATGTAATTCTCAATCTCAAAAGCATTTGAAAGAAACTAAAAAATGGAAAACTTTTAAATCTCCATTTTTGCACATATTAATATTTGAGTGATCATAGGTCTGAGCAGCCTGCAGTAGTTGGTGCTGCCCTGAGCAAGGGATTGGACTGGGTGATCTCCATAGGTGCTACTGTCACTCCCTGGGCCTGTGGTATAGGTAAATTCTAAAAAATCTACTGTATTGCTAAGATGGAGTTGCATAGACAAAATGTGTGGGTATGTGTGCATGTATGTATATATATACATATTATATACATGTGTTTGTGTACATTTACATTAATTAAATTCCAACTACTAAAGGCAAGAATTCTATGAATATCTGAGATTCAGCTGTAAATCTGAACCCTATTTGGTAGATTATTATGAACTGCAGTACTTGATATTTAATTCTGTTTAAAAATCCTTAACTAGAAAAAGAAAATAAGAAAAAAAAATTAAATAAATTTTTTAGACAAACCTTCAAATTCAGCTGCCATGAATGCCACTGAGTCACTTACCACACAAAAGAATTAAAGAATAGAATAAAATTTTGGAGAGTAAAGACATCCTTTTAAATTACTAAGTTACCAACCTTGGAATTATTTTTCCTTCCCAGATTTCAGCTCCCTCCAGCACACTATGCACACTTCAGAATAGAGATGCAGAGTTCAAGAACTGACCACAAGTCAGATAATGGTCATTCCCTGGACTCTTGAAACAGATCCTGCTCTGAACACCTTGACATCTGCACTTTTGTACTTGGAATTTTATCATAAATCCTCAATGCTGCTCAAGTGTTTCAAGTGGGCACGCTATTTTTAAGGAAATCACTGGTATAGGTTGTACACTGAACATTGCAAGTGATTCCAGACCCACTGGCAAGGCAGGGAGGTTGTTTCCCATGATGGGATGGGGCTGAGGAGACAGAAAGGTGAATAAGTTTTTTCCAATACAGTTTAGAATCCTTGGTTTTAGAAGCATGAACCAGTCCCAGGTTTTCCTACCTCCGCAGCAATTGTCCCAAGCCTGGATAAGTGTTGAATGATATTCTCACTCTCTGGGAGAAACTAGAGAGAAACAAATTCTACAAAGAAGGAAAGGTTTGAACTGTCCTGAAGAGTCTATGTTGGTTTTGTATAAACAAAGCAAGGCTACTGCAAAATCTTCAATAAGAGTTAAAGAATATGTTCACTTAAAAGCAGTTTCCTAAGGTCTATTATTGTAGTCACTAGTAAACTCACTTCTGTAACTTAAAGACCTGTAGTATTTCAGTAAGGCTGTGAACATATTTCTTCACAAATTAAATCTCTGATTGTTGTTTCTATGTTTAACATTTTAGAGGTCCTGATCACTGGAATTTTCCTTCTGTTTTTCCCTTATTGATGGGAGGAAATATGGAGTGTTATTAATAGAGCTTTACCAAAATTGTAGAGAGACACCACTTTTAGAAAGGGTTTGGGTTTTATTTCTTTTTTCAAAACATTTATATTCTTCAGCTTTTATATGCATTATCTCTTATTCCTATAAGCTTTTATACTCTCTTTAAAAATGAATGTGTCAAAAGGACATTGTGGGGGATTTTCAGAATTATGCCACACAAAAAATTTCAATAACAAAGCATGCTTTCTCTAAGGAACATTAAGTTTTAAGTGAGTAATTTGGTTCTGGATAGCTCTTTCAACCAATATTTTACAAACTATTATAAGCTTCAGATGGCTTCTGAATTTATAGTGCTGGTAAGCCACAGAGCAAGTCTTCAGAATACGGCCATGGTTCTGCAGTACAAACATGCAGGGTGTTAATCACTAAAGCAGTTTCTGAGCTCCTGAATGAAATACTGCCAAAGGATGAAACACACAGATTACTGATACTTTTAGCAGGCTCTGATTTATAAAATTCATCTCCCTTCCCAGACTTGATCAGTTTATCTTTTCTCCTGGACTTCCACCCAGAATTCACAGAGACTTCACAATCCCTGAGTCTTCCTGGTCCTGTCAGTTTAGTGAGCATAAACAATCAATAGCATCATTTACCACAATTCAAAAGAGATTTTTCCTTGTATTTGAGGTAATTCTGCAGTCTCAAAACTTTTCTCATTTACAGGGTAATGCTACAGTCTAAAAAATATAGATCTACAAGGTATTGATCAGATGCAGGAAGAGCCTGCAAGGAGCCTTGCTGTGAAGCCACAGGGTCTGTATCTCAGATTGAGCTGTTTGGAAAACCAAGTCATCAAGGTCTGCTGGTTCTTACTCTAATCAAGTTACCAGATTTTAATACTTTAAGAAATTTATACTCAATTTTAATAATAGCTCTTAATTTTTAAACTACTATAAGTGAAATATAAATAAATAATCTGCAATTGTAATGTTTCAATGAATTTGTAAAATAACATTTCTTTATACAACACATCAAATAAACAGCCATAATCTCAAATTTTATGAAATGTTCTGGAAAAGGTTACAAGATAATAATTTTCACTGATAAGGTTTTTTATTAGCAAATAGTGAAGGAATTCTAATTTGAATATTAAGAACAGCATACCTAGGAATTAAATTTTTTTAATATGCAAAATACTTATATGCAACCTTAAAGAAGTTACATATTGTAAGACCGTATTTTTAAGGTGACATTCCAATTTGTTCAGCAAATTGTAATTTTCTCTCCTTTTAAGGAAAGATGATTCAATTTTCAACTAGAAAGAAATACTGAGATCCTGACCAGTGCCAAATTTCATTGAAATACATTATTTTAATCAATGATGAAAGAGAGAAATAGAACAATTAAACTCCTTTCATATTCAGTGCCATTAAGTAATAATATTGTCATACTTCTGTCATATTGTGCCTTCAGATATTTAATTAACCATCTGGAAAAAGGATGAAATGTGCAGCCTATTGTGCATTTTGCATTAATTCACATTTTGCTAATGACCCATAGCTCACTAATTTATCCTGGTAGACCTTGGAGCTTTAGTTATATGACTGAAAAATCATTGAGAGTCACAAGGAGTATTGTAGATGGTTTTTCTTTATAAAAATAAAAAGTAAAAGTGCCATAAAAATCAAGGTCTGTAATGATTTTTATTAAATGGTTGTAAGGCTAACAGGTTTTGTGCATATTAGTAATATTTAGACTGATGAATACTTTATTGAGAAAATAAAGTAGCTGAAACACCTCATTTATAACAACACTAAAGAGACAAAAATAGAAACAGCTTGGAAACTAAGTGAAAAGAGTAAAGAAAAAATATATGGTCTTGAAATAGGAAACAAAACCACCTGATTGTTCTTTGAAATTCATCATTTTGGAAAACATCTCTTCATATTTCAGAGTAAGAGTTTGTATTTAAGAAGACTTGTCAACATCTTTTATTTCTCATATCTGATAAGAATACTTTGCTGGCTCGTGCTCATCTCGGTGTCCACCAGGACCCCCAAGCTCCTTTTCTGCAGAGCATAATGGGATGGTCTCCAGCACTCACTGGTGCTTTGGGTTGTTCCTCTCCAGCACAACTTTGAACCTCCCTCAGTTGAACTGTAAGAGGTTCCTACCAGCTGACTTTTCCAGCCTGCCAAGATCCCTCTGGATGGCCCGCTGACCCTCTGACATATCAAGGAGGTAATATCCTCCCAGTTAGTCACTTTAGAGAGTGACTGGGTTCATTAAGCATGACTTTCCCTTTTTGAATCCATGCTGTCTACTCCAAATCACCTTCTTGTCCTTCATGTCTCTGAAAATGGTCTATGGGATTAGCTGATCAGTCTATATCTTTATTGATGCCTTTCTTGAAGACAAAAGTGACTTTTTTCCCTCTCCAGCCCCTAGAACTGTCTCCCAGCCACCAGATCATTTGAAGATAATTAAGAATAGTTTCACAGTGACATCTTCCAGCTCCCCCAGCTCTCATGGCTCTGTATAACCTTGCTTAAGTATCATGTTATCTGATTATCTTTCATCAATGGTAGTTTTAACTTGCTCCAGATATTCCACCCTGGCCTCAGTGGCTTGGGATTCCTGAGGGTTGGTCTTACTAGTAAAAACTAAAGTGAAGAAGGCACTCAGTACTTTTATTGTGTCCTGTCCCACTGGGGCCACTTCCTAATTAAACAGTGGGGGACACATTTCCTCAGTCTTCATTTTTTCTGCTTATGAACTTGAGGAAGCTTTTCCTGACGTCTTGACATGCCCCTCCAGGTAACATTCCACGTAGGCTTTGACTTTCCTAACCACATCTTTGCATGCTCAGGCAGCGTATCTACATCCTTCCTGGGATATCTATCCCTGCTTCCACCTTTTGCATACATCCTTTTTGGGTTGTTTCAGATTTGCTAGGATCTCCTGGTTAGTCCAATTTTGCCTGACTTCCTGCTTCCTGAGGCTGTAGCAAGCTGTCCTTGAACAACAACTGGTTTTCTTGGATCCCTCTTCCCTCTAGGGTCCAAATGTTCCTGGGCAGTGGAACCTCAATTATCTCTGCTGATAACTTAAGAAAATGTTCCCTTGCCATTGTCTTGTCTCTCCCACAAACTCCTACTCAGGAGAATTGTGTCAGGGAATATTTCCAGTACACAGAAAGGAAATTACTGTCATATTTTGGAAATTAACAACTTACAGATATGTGCACTTTCATAGAAGATGACTTCCATGTCAGGGTTTTGTCTGCAGTGTATTTTTTAGTCAAGGCATAGCAAATCAGAACTGGAAGTCAGGAGCTAGCATTCATCTTCATTAGATTCATAGAATCATAGAATGGCTTGGGGTGGAGGGAACATCAGGGATCATCCAATCCCCTGTCTTCAGCAGAGACACTTTTCGCTAGATGAGGTCTCTCAGAGCCCCATACAACCTAGCCTGGAATAATGTAACCATAAGTAAACTAATGAGACACAGAGGAAAGAATTTGAGAGATGTGGGAGAACTATCTGTAGCTGTGGTAACAAACTGTTAGTGTCTTTCAGTTTGCACCAGATGTCATGTTGTCTAAAAGCCTCTGAGAAGAAATACTTAGCCTTATAGTAAAAAGCAAAGTTCAATCTCAGCCAGTGTATATTGTCTCACATATTTATTAGCATTGTGCTTTTCATCTTCTGTTCATCCACAGGTGAAGTTCAGTGAATTTATATTGGGAGTGACTGCAGATCCTGTAGGACTGTATCTGAATTCTCCCAGCTACCTGGGTTCTGCAACTGGAGAGATGGTCCTGCATATTTCTGTGCTCCTCTCTCCCTGACAGACTCTCAAAACCCTAAATGTACATGGATAACACCTCTCCACTAAGCTCCTGAGGATGCAGGCTAAAATTTATTAATCTATATTAGAATTAATTTCTATATACTTTCTGTGAAACTGTCAGTACTTTTCAAAAATAAAATTTCTTTTTTTTTTTTTAAATTTCATAAAGGCATTTAGTATTTAATAATATGGCACTGCATATCCTTCAGTGAAAATTTGAGGCTCAACCTTAGGTAGTGTACTCTATCTTGATCTATTTCTGCACTGAGAAATAACTCTGTCATCCAGAAAATAGTGAAGGACTTATGGATATTCATGAGTGGATTGTGGCTTGCTTTCCACCTTTGAAAGAGAAAATATTAGTACAATAGGATCTACTATGCTAACATGTAATGTATTTGTAAACTTTATATCTGGAAATGCAAATACAGTTTCCACTCACCACTGTATCAAGTAAATCAAGAAATAGTTAAACTCATAATGCTTAAAGACATGGTACTTAATTAAAGATTGCTTTGTTTTTAACATGAGTTTTAGTCAAATAACACAGAACATAATTATTGAAAACTACGTGTTATTTATAAGGTGATAAGAGAGATTTCGGAGTGATCATATCTGGAACAAGATTTCTGGGTTCTGCAATCCAATTTTTTTAATCAAACTTTTATACTTGATTATCAGACTACATGGTTTAATGAATCTTTTATTACTCCAGCAGCAACTTACTTGCAGCATCAATATCTTCCCAGTCACACTGGAATATTAAAAATCAGACATTCACAAGACCAAATATAAAACAAATGTTAGTGCTCTGCATTGAAATTACAGTCCCATCAATACATAAAAATAAATTTTAAAATTTAATGTATACATATATATGTACAGCATAACAAATTTAAAATTGTGATAAGCAGCAACTATTGTTCCAAGCCTTAAAAGTACTATTCCTACCTTGCCTTTTTTTGTCATTTCAAGCATTTTCTAAAAACTAGTCAATTAATAAATTCAGGCATCTAATTCTCCCTGACTGCAAAATCACTCATTTGCATTTGCAGCACCAAATAAACAAAATAGCCACTAGGTATCTCCTTTACAGGTTCCTATTTAACAGGTAACTCTTTGATCTGCTCACCAGTAAAACTCACAGATCCTCAAGTAATAAGAGACTAAACTATAACTCATCTACTTAGATCAAACAGTAATTTTTTTTAATCAGGTGCTGTATTTTTCTTCCTTGTTCTTGAGCAAAACAGGTGAAGGTTTTCAGTTTGCTGTGGAACACCACTGAGTTCAAAGTAGAAGAATTCTTTTAATCCAACAATCAGTTTGGTGCAAAACATTTATTTAAAGTCCTAAAGTGATACTAACAACTCTCAATTCCCATTAAATTCAGTTCATTAAAATGCCTCAGGACTGGGTTTGTCTTACTCTCCCTTCAACATCTGTTAGCACAGATGTGTTTGTTAAAGCTGTACCTGTCTTGCACAGAAGCCCACCCACATGTTTTCCATAGACACAGAAGCTTCTAAACCAATGTTAATCAAGGCAGCATATTACAAATACACAATCTGTGAGCCAGAAAAAGTCTGACATCTCTGGGCAACAGGGGCAGAACTTCCATACTAAATTATTCTCCATATTCTGTTCTCATTAGCTGTACATCTTATAGCATGTTATTGCACTGGAGCAATTTCAGGGACTTCTGCCCATTATTAGGAGAGTGTTATAACAATTCAACATTATTTGATTGTTGTAACATTTCAACACTATTTGATTGCAGGACTGTAATGTGCTAGAAGTGTAGTCTTTCATTTATTCTCCCTAGAGGCCTAATTGGTAACAACACTGACATGAATTCTACCCCAATCAGCTGAGACCAGAATAAATATCCCCACTGTCACATTTCCATTGCCTTATTAATATTCCCAGTCATGAATTTAGACTAGAGAGATGTTTAAAATATCAGGCATTTACTCATAATTCTGCAGCTTTCAGATCAACCTATTAATTTCAAAATTATCTGAGATTATTTTAATAAAAGCAGATGAGATAACCTCTTTTTGTGACTTTTAAAACCAAATCACCATTGTTCAACATTCAAGACTTATCACGTCACAGTGTAATTAAGCACTGAAAGGATTTCTTTTCCATATATTCAAATATTTGCATCTGCTATAACTGAATACCCTTTAGCATACAATAATTCTGATATTTCATTTTTTAATATTTTAATTTTTAAAATTTCACTGCATTTTTACAATACTGATGATACACTGAAATACAGCTGTCTGTTGTCATTTCAAGTACTGATCACCATTAGATGGAAAAATTTACATTGACTTCGAGCAAACTAGGAAAATCTCCAAACATGAAACAGGTTAAACACAAACAATGGGTGTATCTCACAGTGTTTTACTAGGTTTTCACATTTAAATTTCCTTCATGTTTTCAAATTGATTCTGCCTGCAAATCTTATTTTCCCCTCCTCTCATTTTTTTAATAGAGAAAACATAGTCTTCATATTGATTCTAGTATCTGATCCTATGAAACATGTATTCCTAGTTATTAAAATCCTGCAACAAACATATTCAATAACTTTTCCTTAAATCTCGCTCTTCTCTCTTAATATGTTAACCTGATCATTCAGAGACCTATTTATGGGCTGCATGTCCTTACATAAGAAACCTAATCAGTCTCCTATATTTGCATGCATCTATTTGCTGGATTTCCTGATATAAAACTTCTGTTAGAGACCTAACACACAATTTGAGGAAAAAAATTGGCTCAAGCCACCAGGGGAAGCTTCATGGCATTTTGTCAGTGGTCTTCCATTGTGGATATGACACTAAAGAATTTTGTATCTTTCCATCCTGTAAAACTGCAGTTTTCTGGAAAGCTGAGGAAGTCAGCATTTCTAAGTAAAACAAGAATGGGCTAAAAATAGGACAAGAGAGAAGGAAACAAGAAGAAGATTAATTAATATGTCTGTTCTTTAGTGAAGCAATTCAGAATTAAAGAGAACAGTTTCCAACAACAGTTGTTTCTCCCATGCTGCCAATCAACACAAAAATAGGATATAAGTCACAAAACAAAGAATTCAAGGAAAATTACTTTGAATGCTCATTTAGTGTCATTTAGTCGTTGATAAGAATGATAGAATGGAATTAACATAGTCACTGAAACGGAAGATGAAGTGCAAATTATATTCCAGTCAACCATGGGTTTTGATATTAAGGAATAATTACACAGAATATACTTAAGAACCAATAACCTAAACCAATTAAGACACTATAAACTTCTGCTGTATTATTAGACATAGTTGATAAAATTTGATAAAAGTTGATAAAAGTATTATTAGACATAGATGATAAAATCAACTTCTGTGCAAATCAGTCACAGAACCCAGGTTCAGAAATCTTCATTTTCAGTTTTTATCTGATGTCATTACACATACTAGTAAATTAAATATATTTCTATACATGATTTACTTCCAGGTTATTATGTGGCAACTGTAAAGTTCTTCATTGCTTATAGAATCTTTTATTTGTACTAACTCATACCTTTATTATTGGCATAATTCCTTCACACTTTCAATAGGAAGAGAAAGCATGAGATAAGTTTTTGGGGTTTTTTTAAAGCTAGATTTACACTGCTCTGATCAGGAAAAGTACTACTAACATAATTTATTCTGAATCCATTTTCTTTTCAGAGTATTTAGTGGGCTATTAAAGAATTTTTTTCATCTTGTTCTGTGTTTGCTGAATAAAAATAAGTAGGAATAAGTTAGTATATTGGTTCTTTTCTTATATTACACCACAAGCAAGTAAAAAAAAATATTTTAATATTTAACTATATATATATATATATAAAATTATTTTAACTGTACCCTGTAGTAATTATTCCATACATGGGAGTTAGATTGAATTACTGAAAGCAATAAATAAAATTGCTATCTGTTTCAACTCCACTGACTTCAACAGAATTTAAGCATGGTTTTGTCTGGTCTTTGTATCCACATAGGATATTAAAAGCAGAGAAAAATTATGCCAACAGTTGCTCTATAGGTGGGAATGAGAAAATGAAATCCTAAAGTTCTAACATTTATTGCATAGTACTCAAGTGTGCATGTGTGAGAGCATATGGGAACATCTCTGTGTTCCTGCATGTACTTACAGAGTTAATTGAAATTTTCTAAATCACAGATGCCCAATCAAATCTCTGCATAGATTGTCAGGCACTTTAGTTTATCAGCAGTGAGTTTCAGATAAATGTATTTACACCCTCTATCTCCGCCTACCAAAGTAGAGCTCCCTCTTCCACCTTTCTCTACTGTTACAAAAAATTATTGTTTTCCTGCATGTTCCACTTTGGTAGCTGGCTTTGTAGAATGGATCTGCAGAGTGGCTTGAGAAAGCAAATGACAGATAAGATCAGATCTACTCAAGTTGTTACTAAAGAATGGTAGTCCATAAATGAAAGAACACGAGGCATGGAGCCCACATATTGCTCAAAACTGGTCCAGATTCTTGAAAACATAATTAGAGTAAACTATATCTGAAATTCCTGTACAAAATGGACATTTAACCTTCCTGCCTCTGAGAATCCTCTTTAATGCTTTAAAATATTTTGTTAAAGGACCATCAACACAAAGTAAATAACAAAATGAAAGAAATGGTCTTGCCAATTTAGGTCTTGGCAAAGGAGGTGATGAGATTGCTCTCTATGCATAGATGTGAATGTGTTTATGCTTTCTTCCCTAATACACCCAGGGCAATGTCAGGCAGACTCGAAAGAGATAAAGGCTGAAAGGGTATCAGACATTACCTATAGCAAGATAGAAGAGGGAGTTCCTGTCCATGCCCCTCTGTAGAAAAGCCCTCATTGTGAAAGTGCATCTTTGTTAGAAATAAGAGACTCTAGGTAGCCCTCCAGGACCCAACACCATGGACACGTTAATTCTGTTCTTCACTAGTCATTAAGCCTTTTTCTCTATGTATCTTGTGGATAACTTACTTTTTGATTGCATTTTTGGGTTTGAGGCAAAGTGAAGGAAATATAACAGTTTCCTAAAGACTGTTTTAACTGGATTTTGAAATTCACACTTCACAAAAGTCAGTAAATGAAAGTAAAACAGAAGAATCTGTTTGACTTGCCTGATATTTGTTGTTGTTTTCCTGAAACACTGGGTTAAAAGGGAAGATGCATAACATACTTTTAATATTTATAGGCAGCAAATAGGGGAAAACAGATTCTTGAAAATGGAAACAGGGGGTAGGGAGCACAAATGGGAGGATAACTTCTTTTGTGGAATTATTCTGTGATACACTTTAAATATATTTGCAACAAGTCTTTGACTTGCAACAGTAACCTGATTCAAGTGGGGTTGTTTTGAAATTTAGCAATATCTGCTCCACGCACAAAATCTGTCTCACTGACACTTTTCAAAATAACTGGGATGAAATGCCCCAAAACTAATTCACTGGGAAGGAACCAAATGTGGTTTTTATTAAAACATTCCATTGAAAAGGAGGAAGCAAAAGCCATTCCTTCCAGCTCACAGCAAAAGATTTAATGAATTGCTAGCTGTGGAAATATAGAAGCAACAGTTCTAAAAACTAATGAAGGTATCTCAGAGAAATATTGATTTGAATGATTTACTGAGCTTCAAAAAAAGTCACATCGAAGTAAATTAGTATTTGGAACTGTAATTACATGTAAGAATGTGTAAATTTTACTGTCAGCAATAAAAACTGTTATAGTAATGAAATAAATTTCAATTTTAATTACAACAGTAATTTTCTATTTACACCTAGGCAAAGATGCAGAACAAGCTATTCTTGTCCCAACTACCCCATCCAACATTTGCATTAACTAGAACACTCCATGTACATAGTCCTGAAATTTATTTTTAACATCCCTGTCTTCAGAAATGCTGAATAATATGCCGTACTATAGTGCAGTGCATTAATCTGCTTGAATTAAAGACTTTGTTGAATAGTTATAGAGGAAGGTTTACAAAATTTAATCCTTCTTTAAGTGGTTTCTTCTCCATATATAGTCAATAAATTACATTTATTGAATTTCTTATACACAAATTGTTTAAGTTTAATGGAATTTTTTAATATAAAGGAAACCAGCAGCACATCAGGATTTAAATCTGATTTTCTTATTATCAGCAAATTCTGTTTCCTTTAAAAGTTACAGTAGTTATGAAAAGGTCATCAGCAGAATTCCAGGTTGAAAGTTTCTGCAGCTAAAGCATCTTTTGCCATTCTAGCTTCCACTGATCATGAATATACTCAAGAAGAAGAAATTTCCTCTTCTTTCCAGTCTCAAGCTGATTTACCATTTCAACTACAGATCAGAAAACTTTTTATCCTGTAAAACTTCAAGCAATAAAATCATGCTTCAGATGCTAGACAATGTAACAGGTATTGTACAAGGTATTATTTTTGCCATATTAGATCTGTCATTTGTTCTATAAAGATAGACTACATGTGCTGTATATTCAATATTCTGTGTTAGCTGCAGTATGCAGTACTTAAATAAAGTTAAATAGCCCAAAGGTTCTTCATCAGATAGTTTACTGAAATTAAACTCACTGACCTAAGACTCTAAACCAACCCTCTACATTGTTTCCTGACAAATAAATGGATGCAGATACAGTAGTCTTTTGATTATCAGAAATTTAATTACTATTGCACAGAGGAAAAATTGAGTGTCTGAGCCCACACACCCACATGTGGAAGAAATTTTGTGCTTCACATTCTGGTACCATGTCCTTAATATACCTTTCAAATTTTTATCCAGAAAGAAAAAAATTAACATGATAATGAACATGGTGATAACTGTGGCCCTACAGGATCAGAAACCTTTGTGACTCTTGGAGAGCATTTCTCCTGCTGTTTTCCATTACCTATCCACCACAAAGCCAAGTCTCATGAATAGGGACCAATTCAAATATGCTGTTATGAATATATTGCTTCTGCAGTAGAGTAAACCTATATTTCCATTGATACTACGTTAATCTGGTTTATTTCATTATTGTTTCCCTCAGACAATCCATCAGGATGCAGATGCCTCAATGGAGGTAAGTCTGGTATTTTCTGGAGTCTCAAAACAGTACCAGAAAAGTACCTGGTCTTGCTAGTATGGGCAAGGTAAAATAACATCTCTAATTGTTTGATCTGTGTGAAGTAGTGGTGGGGTCTTGAGAAAACATAACTTCAGTATGAACAGAGTCACCCAAATTTCCCAGCTAGTCTCACTAAGTCTCTATGCAGCAATAGGGAAATTGTCTTTTCAGGTGAATAATTTCAGATTGTTTAAGCTTCTGCTCCAAATTACCTTCTGGGAAAAGTTCTTTCTAGAGAGACAATTCAGACCAGAGACATTAGCAACATAATATTGCTATTGCAGGCCCAAAATAGAGTGGGAAGAAGATTATGACAGACTTAAGTAGGGCATGAGTGTTGGTCCTATTTACTAACAACAATCCCAGCTCATTGCACTTTGAGCAGGTAGAGAGGCTAAAACAAAACACATCCCTCCTTTCACTCTTCTCTTGTCTCCAAAGTTTAATGTCTTCCTTTAGCTAATTAAAAAACTTTTTGTGCTCACAGAGTGCAGAATCAAAATTAAGAAAGTGAAATTTAGACAAAGCACATTCATTATCTCGTGTGGTTTTCTTCTCTTGACCTCTGTGCGTTGTGAGTGACTGCAGCTGTCTTGTTGACACTTCTAAAATGAAGCTTGTGAGGAAATGAGTTGTTAGAGACTAATGGAAGGTATAATGGACAGGGCAAGAACCAGGTATTACACTGAGGAAGTAATGATGTGTAATTCAGAGACAAAAGAAAATCTTCAGACTTGAAAATAAATCTAAAATATTTCAGTCTTTCCTGTGGTAAACAGTGTACCATAGCTATCCTTGACCCTATCACAACCCTCATGTTTCTATTTAGTGGAAAAAAAGTAAATAAAGGCAACCTCTGCTGTTAGTCTTTTGCTTGGATCATTGCTGTTATTTAAAAGATACATGGAAAAAATTAATCAAACATAAATAATTGTTTGTTTGTGATTGATCTTTCATCCAAACATCTGTGCAAGATGCTCTTTCTTATTTAGGAAAATTCCCAATTCTGTGAAGAGTCATTTTAACCCCAGAAACACCATGAATAAAAAAAAAATTAATCTCAGATATATTACCTTGCAGAGGGACTCCAGGTATCAGCAGGAATTGATGACCGACCACACATTTTATAAGTACTTTAATAAGAATCTCAGATTTGTAAAACTTTAAGTGTAACAATTTATGCATTGGTGCTTCATGGGCTGCAAGAAGGAAGCATTTGTTGCCATAGAAATATATCAGCTCCCTGATCTTACATTTCACTTTCAATATGAGTTGTTTGGTTTTGGTTTGTTTTTAAATTTTTTGTGTATCACTATGACAAAACCAGGAGTACATAAAAGTGAAAACTATTTGCGAAATGGACAAACAAAAAAAGAACTTCATAAAGTATTTAATTAACTCTGTAAACTTGGTAAAAACTTATATTTTGCTTTTTATTTCAGTCACATTCTCTCAAAACAATAGGAGATGCTGTAAATTAAAAGGCTGATTTCACAATCAATACACCTATATGAAAATATTAGAGAATTCTCTTCCTCATAGTATTCAAACATAATATCTCCCATGCCCTTTTGAAAACACCTAAAAAGCTTGATATATATTGACCTGCAAATTTAAAGGAGTAATCATTAGAAACTACAGTAGAGGAAACAGAAAGCTGTTTTGACTGAAACTTTAAGACTTTTAAAGTACAGTAGTAGGGTTCATTTTGTTAAATTAGTTAATTAATTTTATTAGGCGAAATTATCACTCACAACAGAATAATTTGTTAAACTATTTCCTTTAAATTTGTGTGAGGAAGGTAGAGATTATTCATTTATGTAAATGTGAATGATAAATTATTACTGACAAGTTGCTGCCGAGGTCAAAAATGTTCCTCTATTTTGACTTGCAAATATAATGATACTGACCCTAAATGAGTGAGCTGGAAGCAAAAATTGTGTAGTGTGTGTCCATCAAAATAATTAACCCATCAGGATTTCATCATGGTTTAAATTGGGAGTTTAAATACTGCAGGGTTATGATTCTCTACACACATCCAAAGTGGTGCGCAAATATCTCATGGGACCCTCCACACTCAGAACTCCTGCACCCCTCCTCTCTTCTACAGAAAACATCATCCTTTTGCCCAAATCTGTTCTTCCAAAAGGGTGCCAAGTCACAAGAGCCTTCACAAGGGTCTGGCCAAGATACAGCCAACCCCTCCAAGCATCTGTCACCCCAAAGTGCCAGAGATGGGCAGCAGGTGCCCCCGTGGCCCATGCTACAGCATCTCTGTGTTAGCCAGCAGTGCTGCAGAGTGACAGAGCAGGAGCCACCCAGGATGGACTGGCTCTACCTGAACTGCAGCTGAGGGGATGCTGCAGTGTTGTAAAGGCTGCTTCCATTGGAAAATGAGCATGTAAAGTAGCATGGATACCTAAACAGGGCTGGGAAGGAGGCTAAGGTGATGTGAAGCCGCAGTTAAAGCTGAGGTCTGGAGCAGCAGGTGGGATGTGAAGAAGTGGAAGTCTCAGAAAATAGCAGATTCACAAACTAGGACTTGTCCCATTGTAGGCTGAAAAATCAGTAACAAGCATGGGAAGAGGTTATGTCTCACTGTGATTCCTGTTCATTCCAAAAACAAAGTATGAGTTCAGACAAAGATTTCTTCTAATTGTTATAGTGCAGAGACAGCTGAATAAACTGATATATAAATTTTGTCTTCTGCAATTTTCTTCTTCGCTTAAAAAGACATAAGTAGCTATAAATTCTTCAAAACTGTACTTTAATCTCTGTAGTTGGCTTGTAAAAAATACAGCTTAAATATTTCTTTATATGGTTTTTGGTGTTTTGTTTGGGTTTTTTTGGTTGGTTTTATTGTTTTGTTTTGTTTTGTTGTTTTTTGGGTTTTTTTATTTGGGGGTTTTGTTGGTGTTGAGGTATTAGGGTATACTGGCTGTTCTGGGTGTGAATTTTACTATTTTACTTTTATCATTATTTTTTGATAGCTAGTACATAGCATGCAAATATTAATCAGAATTGTAAGCCTCTTTCTGAAGGAAATGAGATCCTTAAAACATCTATTTTATGTCTGCAAGTTGTCTTGCAAGTAGAGCCTATTGTGCACACCATAGATTTTAGGATTTTGAATTTTTAGATTCAGTCTTATTTGCTAGGAACACATACTACGTATCTATTTTTCAAAGTAGGCAAGCCTACTAAAACTTCTATTTTTACCCTTTTCTTGAAAGTAAATTTATATATATTCCCATGATCTCACAAGTTCAACTGAGTTATCAGGGGTTTTTCCTAACTGTGGAAATGTCCCAAAACACTGTGTATTTCTCAATAGATATTAAAATTTATTTCTGTAATATCTATATCCCTTTCAGATTTTTCATGATACGTGTTAAAAATTTTTCACCAGGTAGATAAAAAGTATTTTGATATTCTAATGATTATGAAAAAAGTTTTGAACATAATAATTTCCTGTCCCCTTCTATTTTTTAAAGACAGAGGAGATCTTGTTATTTTTACTTCTGGAAATAAGTATGGTAAATTAACAGCTAAACAACATATTTTTTTCAGATAATTTCTTCTGGTTAGAGTAAGCTTTATGAATACTCTATTAATATGAACTGGTCTTTTCACTCCAGAGAGAGTAGAAACTTGACCTCTGCTCTGAGAAATAATATCCTCCCTACTCTGTAAATATTCTGGGAAGCCTGAAGAATCTATTTCTCAGCTTGTGTGTTTGTTTGAACAAGTCTCTTTGATCCAGCAGGATTTTTTAGCTCATATAAATACCAAATTACACATAATTTCTACACTCCTTTATCTGAGATAAAGGTCTAGCAGCAGGACTTAAGAGTTCAACAGAGTAAAAACCCTAAGAACAACTGTGTCTCAAGAGATGTTGCCAATGGCTTAACTGATGAAGAAAGATTGCATATTCTTTTTTCTTTTTTTTTTTTTTTTCTTTTTTTAATGTGTTGAGATGGAGCTTCTATGAGAGTTTCAGTTCCCAAGGCAGGCTGTAATGTGGCAGAGTTCAAATTCTTCTAAGATTTTCTTCAATACCTGAAAGCAACATTTACACTGTCATGTTGTACCAGGTTTGGCTGGGCATTTGTTAGTGTTGAGAAGCTGGGTTTGTTTTTCTTTTCTTCATCCCTTGTTCTGCTTTTTGTTGTTTTGGTTTGGTGCTGGGGTTTTGTTGTTTGTTTTTTTTTCCTTTGTTGTTTTATTTTGCTGTTGTTGATGTTTATTACTGAACTGTCTTTATCTCCACCCATGAGTTTTGTCAGTTTTACACTTCCAATTCATTCCCGTTTCCCACTGTGAGATGAATGTCTGGTTATGGGGGGCCTACTTGCCTACCAGGCTTACACTAGAACACCTACCAACATCCCTTAACAAAAATGTTGCCCACAAAGACATATTTTGAGACTGAATCTAATGCATACAGAGGGTTTTCCAGGGCCCTGACTGAAAAGAAACAATTAGGTTTTCATAAAGGGAAGTACCACACTGTAACTTCTGTAATACTTTCACATCTGAGGAAGAGAGATGTTTAAGAGAGGAATTTAAAGAGAGATGGTTCCTAAAGAATCTGACATGCTTGCTTTTACACAATGGGGTAAAATTCAGACATTATTAAATAGGACAAAAGATCATCTGGAGAACTTTATTTCATTACATTTCTGTTTCCATGTGTGTTATGAGCTTTTCTAAGTTATGCTGGGCCATCAGAACACCAGCCACCTAAAGAAGTTTGGCACTGATGTTTCTTCAGTCATCCCTCTTTCTTATTTTCCCTGCTAGAAGAAAAATACACCATAACATTAGTTTACCAGTCACCCTAGGTTTAGTCTTTCTTTGTGTGATTCTTTTTTGGACTCACAGAATTGGCCTTGACACAGAGGTCATGTTGACAGTACAGCAAAAGTATGTAAGAGAAAATATTTGGACCCCTGTGGTTAAGGCGACCATAACTTTAGTTGATATGTGGATAATGATAGAACACCCAGAACTTGGAAACATGCTGTTATTCATTTTATTCCACCTTTTTAACTAGTGAAGAGATGTAGCTGTGTTGTCATTCATTACTTTCTCAGAGGATGCCTTTCTTCCCAGTCACTGCCTTGGAACTAAAGTAAAATTGCCTGCTGTTTGATTCAGCAGCTTTGTCTACCTCTAGCAACAACAGTGTAACACAGGCGGAAGATTATTACAGGAGACATGTCTTCAAAAATCAGTATTTTGTTAAGCGATCACAGAATCACAGAAAGGGTCAGGTTGGAGGGGCCCACAGTGTGTACAAAGTCCCTGTTCAAGCAGGGCCATCCCAGAGCACATGGCACAGGGCTGTGTCCACAAGGTCCTTGAATATCTCCAGTGAGGGAGAACTGCACAGCCTCTCTGGGCAATCTGTTCCACTGCATGGTCACCCACACAGTAAATAAGTTTTTCCTCATATTCAGATGAAATATTTCCAAACTCAGCATTTTGTTTCTGAAGATGAACATTCAAATCCTGTTTCTTTAAGCTCTCTCTTCCTGCTCCACTTTCTCCCAATCTGACTACAAGTTGCAGTCATCTCCTCCATCTTTTGGCTTTTACAGGATAGCTGTGCCTTCCAGTCTGTAGGAAAGCCATGAATGGTGGCTGCCTTTCATATTAAAGCTGCTGTGTCTTGAGAAAACTTCATCACTCCATTTTTTATTCTATTCTGCCTTGTTCTTGGAAGGGTATATAGTCTGGCACACACAAATGATCCCCTAGGAAACATTTTGGACTCAGAATAGAAGAAATTACCTAGTGGTCAATAGTAATGAATCTTCCCTTACAGACCAGCATCTGTGCAGCAGCTGACAAACCATTTTTCAGGCTGGTTTTTAAATTTAAACTTAGTTGCAGTTTTTGGACATCCTGCTTGCTTGATATAAATGAATGTACATTACTGAACATCTATATCTTCTGTCTTCTATCACTAGTACCAGCGGATAACCCTTATTTGGCAGTGTTCTCCATGGAGTTTCATTATTCTGGCTTAGCAACACAACTGGAAGGATTCCCCTTCCTGTTAAGAACATTTTCAGAGCAGTAATTATATTTCAAATATGACATCTTCCTTCTGAAATAAACACCCAGGACTAGTCCACATTTGGATTGGTGTTTTATTTTAGCTGGGATACCCAACATGGTCAGCTTTTATGGATTATTAAAAGCAAACAGGAGAGAATAAGAGAGGAAGAAAAAGCAAAAGAACACAGATGTTTATTAGCCTTCTGGAAATTACCAGACCAGCAAAAAATATTATTTCCATGCATTGACAGAATGAATATTTGAACTGTTGCTTTTGATCCAAAACATTCACATCACTGGTCATCTCCTAGAGAGAAGAGACGAGATGAGTTACTTGTATTTGGAAATATAAAGATCTTCTAACCAGCTTGCAGACCATTTGTATGAAGAAATATTTAGAAATATAACAAGGTTTTTCTAACCAGGTTGCAGACCATTTGTATGTTAAAACATCTGGGACATCCTAAGCCTTGCTGTATGCTTCAGCAGGATGAAACTCAGGATTTAAGTAACATACACATTCGCACAAAGGTTCACACTTAAGGGGAACTTGGTGTCCCTAAAACATACTCTGCAGCTAAAATGATAATATCCTTAGATCTTGACCAGTGCAACCAAGAGGAACTGGACAATTATACATGCATATGAGCTTCTGCACTTATCATCTCTCAGCAGAACTATGCAGTCACATAATGACAAGAGAAAGCATCTCAGAATTCAGGTCGCTACAATTTTTTTAAATGTAAAAAAGATGTATAAATTCAACATTGTTTGCAGAGAGATATTTAAAATCTGGAATGTAAAATTGCTGGCTTGACAATTCTGTCATTATATCTGAGTTTTCCTCATAACACACATGCTCAAATTTAGCTACTTTGATTCAAAATTTTATGTTTTGTTTGGCATTAAACAATGTGGAGGAGCCATGCAAGTCAATTCACATCAATTACAGTATCTTGTCATCCAGACTTTTAATTTCTTCCCTTCAATGAAATACCTTTAATTTATAGTGACCATATGTTTTTCAGAAAGCAGAGAATTTTTCATGTCCTTTAGATGTAATGTCCATATAATATAACTTATTCACAGCAAGTTAAATTGAAACTAAATATATATATATAAATTGTAAATCTAAGTGTGGTGTGAAACCAAACACAGAAGCTTATTTCCTTATAGCTTTTTTAATTAATGCTCAATTCTGTGACTCTTTTCAACCCGAAAACTCTCAGTTTTTCAGAAATTTAATGTTGCCTCATAATTTACAGCATGCTTATGCTCCCTGATTATTTCACTGGAAAAAGCATGGCTTTAATTTAATTGATTTATCACCATATTTTTTTAAAAATAAATATCCACAATTGATCTTTCTTCTGTTTAACATACAAGTTTTATGGGATACTGCAAGATAATTCGAGCATTTTAAGAGTGCCGAGTCTATAAAATACCTGTCTTTCTGTCTGAGTGACCAGAAAGTTTTATGACTCATGCCTAAGTGTCTTCAAATATTCCACGAACATTTATGGTGAGATATAGCTAGCAATAGTAGTACCGCACACACAGAGAACTTTTTGTGATGCATTTAAAGAAACCCTCAAGAAAAAAATGTGCAACATAGTGGAATTTTTCCTGTGTCCTGAGAGATGAAAGCAGAAGAGCTTTGAAGAGATTAGCTGAAAACTCTTGCATCTTTCATCACTAAGCTGAATTCAAACCCAAGTAAATTTGGCATGGAATCTGGGAAGAACTTCACAACACCAAATTTCAAAGTTTGAACCATAAATTCCCATGATTTTCTGCAGATTTTGTATATTTTTCTACGATTAAAGTGTGGAGTTGCTAGTTCACAGGTGCAGGTGCAAGTTCAAGTTCAGGCACAGTTTGTCAAGACCAATTTAGTCTCTTAATGCAGTTTGGTACAGCATTTTGTGAGACCTAAAACACGATGAGAGGAATGGGAACTTAACAGCTGGAGAAAATATGGAAAAAAGAAGAAATTGTTCACCCTCCTGGCAAAGTGGAAAGCAGCAGCCAATGCAGAACAGACCCTGGAAAGTCTGCTGCAGGAAGGAATAGGGGAGTTGAACAAACGAGGGGAAGATCTCCTGTACAAGGTGAATATGGCACCAGCAAAATCATGTAAGAGGCAGTTATAGAAACATACCTAGCAGGAAAAAAACTACCTAAAACATGAAAAATGAGCTTATACATCTCTGGCAAGAAAAGGAATGGCACCTGGAGAAGCAATACCATACTGAGCATGAACAAAAGCCCAGAGCACAGATGTCAGCAAGAGAAAACCATTCTTCCAAAAGTGGCAGGTGAGAAGCATATGCATTTCTGTCCCTCCAAGTTTGTGTAACTTGGTCATTTCAAAGGGAGTACTGCTGAATACCTGGCAGTAGAAGACAGACTGGAGAGAACAAAAGGAAGAGAGAGAAGCTGCTGATTCCACTTTGGAAGTGCAATAGTGTCCCTCAAAAGAGCAGTAGTGTCACTTAGGAAGTGAGCACAGTCAGTGTTGGAGGTGGTAGCAGGAGAGCAGTAGAGTTTCTCCTCTGAAGGCTCATTGGACTGATACAACTTGCAGCTTTCCCAGTGCTCCACATTAAAGAACTCAGATGCAGCTGCTGGGGTGAGAGCATGCTTCTGCTGAGATAACTTGCGATTCTTTGAAGAACAGAACTCTGCTGAACAGGAAGGGGTGGTGGTTATGGAGGATCATCTAATATAAAAAAATAAATGCCACTAGTGTACAAAAATTCCAACATATACATTTCTTCTCAACCATTTTCTTTGTCAAATCTGGGGTGATGTTTTCTCAGGGGCCAACTTAGGATAATATGCTTAAGTCACTTTTCAGTGTTGACCCACTCCTCAGAACCCCATACCCAAAGGATGTATTTAATGTACATCTCTTGAACTCAATGTCTCTTTCAGAAGAAAATCATGCAAGAGACAGTGCTACTGCTACAGTTTTCTGATTATGTACCCTTGCTCTCTTCTTCCACAGGAAACTCTGAGAATGAAATAATATAATTCAACATTTCATGGTTATTGAAGAGAGTACAAAACATACAGGCCTGTAGCTGGTTACTGTTCTCCAGACACTTAAAATATTTCCAACAACAAAGATCTCAATAAGGCAGTGGGAATGTCTGGATTGGTTTGCTCAGCAGGACATAAGAAGTTCATCTCAGCAGAACAAAGATTCAGATCCTGGTAAGGACAATATGCAAAACTGGAGCAACTTCTCCCAGCAGGGAGATTCACTACTAGCTACAGGGTAAGTATGATAGAGTTATGAGGCTGTTCAGGAAAATAAACTCCTAAAAGTTTTGCCTGAAATTGATGTGAGATGCCGTGCTGAAATCATTGTACAACATCATTCTTTGAACAAGGTATGTGTTCAGCTTAAAGGAAAAAAAAATTAAAATTCTAGTACAAAAATACAGAGTTCTGTTCAGATAACCTGAAGCAATACCAACAGCATCTCTAAAAGATGTTATCACCTAATGATAATTGTGAGGATTTTCAACCACCAGCGAAAACTAAGATAAAGCTGACCTTTAAAGAAGTTAAGAAACCAACCCTCATGAAAAATTAAAAGTTTTGTATTTGATATAGTGGATATATTCTGACATCTTCTAATCTTACTTCTAATCAGTTACTGCCTGTCCACTACATACAGAAAAAGGAAATAGCCTTTGAAGAATCTACAACAAGACATCAATGTCCCAGTAACACTTGGAATAAAATTGTTTGTAAGAAAGAAGACTATACAAAAACAGCACCTTTCAGACCAAGACTTTCTACATGGAATATTTTCAGTTTCAAACAGCACATAGGAAGTTTTACTTTTCCCTGCATCACAGAAAGACACTTTATTA
>WEIU01009866.1:85032-114294 GCA_013389925.1 Aegithalos caudatus
AGTCAGAAGAATGAAAAGCAAAGTAGAGCCTTTGGCTTTGGACAGCTCTTGTCCATTTAATTACTTTTCTCTTCTTAGTATAATTCAAGATGCTCTTGGATATTAAGAAAATAAGTGTTTATTTTCATGTCCCCAGTTTTCTCATTTTAGTAGACACTCTTCATCTCCTAAAGTTCACCTTTTATGACCAATATATTTTATCACATCATCGAGTATATCTTTGCAACTTTTTATAAAANATAAGAAAAATGTGGTGAAAGATTCAGGGTGAAGAATCACTATGGATCTGGTTCTGATGGGAGACGGGAAGAAAAGTTTCCATATGCCATAACGCTTTCTCTTGCTTTTTTTCTTGTAGTCCAGTTTTCAACCTGTGGGCTTTTTGCAGCAGAAAACCTGCCCAGTTTGTCAGTAAACTTGATGGTACCTTGTAGCCAGGATGTTGCCCCTAAACCAGTCTGACTTGTGGGATTTGCGGATTGCCTGCTGGTATGAACCAGCACTGCTCCAATGGAGCTAAGTATTTCTCCAGTTCAGCACTTGCTAAAATTTTCTCATTAGAAAAATTTGAATTCCATGCAAAATTTCAATTCTGTATAACAAAGACAACATTCCAGGCTTTGCAAAAGAATGCAAAGCAGCATCACTGGGGGTATCATAAAGCCTATATTCAAACAAGAGATGTGATTACATGTATTAATTATTCCCTGCCTCCTGAAAGATGAGTCCTGTGAACATGTTGGCCTCTCTCCTCATCCACAGCCTGATTTAAGGCAGATCTGTCATACAGACTAGCCATTTCCCTAGTCTGGATAGCTGGGGGAAATCAGGAAGCACTGTAGAGCAAGTCTAAAGCAAATGCTAAAATCTAAATCTAGAGCAAAACCTTTTGAGTTATCCTCAGGGAACCTGTTCTTCCATGCAGCTTAAAGCAACCTGCAGTTGGATGCATTAGGTGGGCCAAGACATCATCAGAATTTGGAGTACCACCTGCCAAATTTTGCTTCTTATCACCATCTTAGAATATTTGTATGTTTCTTCTTGTTTGTTGCTTGTTTGCCAATAAAGTTGCAGAACCAAAGAAATGATCAGTCTGCACAGGCATCTTCAGCCAACCATAAGAAACCCATACAAACCTGCATAAAGTCAGGAAAAAACTGCAAAACAAAGAAAGGAATAAAAACACATCTTGAAATCAGAAAATGTGTTAAAATGCTGCAGTGCAAGACATTGTGCAAAAAATCCACAGGATAAAGCATCAGATTATGAAGCAAGTTCACGGCTTCTTTTTTCTTTTTAATCTTTTCTTACTCTTTTATTAAGAAAAATAAACGTAACCCAGGAAATAAAGTGGTTTTCCCTAATTTCTGGTACATATGCACGAGCACAGTGGAACAAGACAGATTCAAAAACACCTGAATTAATTAGTGGAATTCCTGAAAAGGGCACTTATGTCATTTTAAGCACTCGGTGCAGGTCCAGACTTAACATGTATACAAATGCACACGTGTGTATAAAAATGCAGAAAAAAAATTAGCAGATTTTTGGAATGGGCTTTCTTATCTGTGAAAATGGGCTGTCTGCATCTGCCTGCTGATGGGTTTGATTCACATAATAGGTTACAATTCTTTACATTTATACTATTAGAGCACTGCTTTAAGGAGAAGAAAGGGAACAAAACTGAAACAGCTGAGAACTTCCTTATGTGACAACTGGCTTTGTTCATTAGGAAATGTTTTTTCCATATAAGCCACTCTACATTATAAAATCTACAGTACAAATCTGAGGAAACATTTCATCATAGATCTACATTTTCTGTTCTTCAGTTTCTGGGTAATATTGCAGAATTTACTTGAAAGCCAGCTTTTTCTGAGAACTGCACATAAAGCTCTCCTTTTTATTCTTTCTGGACTAATTTTACAGAAGTTTCTTGTGCCAAGCACAACAACAGCTTATTCTTCATTGTTCTTCAAAGTCACTATAAATAATAGGGATCATAAATATAATCATGTGGATAACTCAAGTCTGTAAGCACAGTAACGTGGTGCCTTGCTGAAGCATCTGTCAATAAACATATTTGTCAGGTTTAAAGCCTATTCCAAAGGTAAATGCTGAAAAATATCCCATATTTGGGAGCTTAGATAATAATTCAATTTTCTGAATCTCCCTCTGGCACTTGTGGAGTCCATTCTGTGTCTTTCCAGTTAAAGCTTGCTCATTTTTATATCACTACCCAAATGATCAAAGCTGGAGGAAAAGCTTTTAGTCCTACAGAGGATAAGGAAGATCGTATTTTATCTGACTCTCCATGATGGAACTCCATGCTCAAACTGATCTAATTTTCCCAGATATAGCAAGAAGGAAAATGCCTCAGAATCAGAGCTAAGAAGCTGCTGGTATCACTGGAGAAGAAGAAAGTTAAATATGATTGGGGAAAAAGATTTATGATTTTAGATATTTATTTCCCTATTTATTGATATTGTCACTTTGACAGTTTGTAAGAATATGCTATTAATGAGAAACATTTGGCTAAAGAAAATATTCCATATTTTTTAAAGGACTGGAACAAAACAAAGTGGGTTTTAATAGTTTTGGGAATTTCTTTTTTAAACTTTACATTAAGGGATTTTTATGGAAGTGGAAAAGGAGATTTCAGCTGTCATTTGAAATTGGTTTTTAAAATATTCCATGATAATTTACTAAAAAAAATTTAAACTATTTATTGTTTCAGAAGGTCTTCATTTGAACAGGAACATATCATTGGTTACAAGAAGTATGAAGCACATCACTTTGTCACATTCATACAACTTTTTTCATTGTTGAAGCTCAGCAGGTTGTATGAAAAGGAATTTCTGTTGGTGAGTATAAGCTGGCTGTTATAATTTATCTCTCTGCCCCACATATATTTTTTAATTAATTCTGGGAAAGTGTTCTTTATGATCTTTTCACAAACATAGATGATGCTGATTGTCCTTTCTGATTTTACCCAAAGAATCAGAGCAATGTATGCATAGACCTTTGCTGGTGCTTGTTTCCCACCTAATATGTGCTCCCACATACATCTTGAATTCAGAATCCTCTGACAAAATTTGCAGTGTTCCTACACAACAGGATAATTTTTTCCTAGCTTTCAAATCAGTTTTTCTTTACAAATAAACAGCATTCCAGTGTACTTTTCCTGTTGGTAAGATTCCCTGAAGGTATTGTGTCTAGCAGCCTCTAGAATAGCACAGAGTCTAATATCCCACAGCTTGGAGCCCTAACTCTGCTTTTACCTTCCCACCTTTCCTCTGGGGCCTAAACACCAGATTGCTGATACAACCTACCTCATCTCTGCCACATTTATCATCCTTCCTTGCTTGTGAGCACTAGGCAAACAGAGTGATACTCCTGTTCAGCTCCTCCAGCCCCTTTTCATTAGGGAATGTCACCAATACAATTCAGAAACTTCTTAGACTGCACAAAGCCATGCTGCACTCTTGGAAGGTGGTAGAGTGGGTGTCATCTCCCACAAAGACCCTTCCACTAATTGCTGGTGGAAACCCAAACCCAGCTCAGGCAGCTTGAAGCATATCCTGGTGATGACACCACTGAAACTGCTTCCTTCTAATCTTGCTCAGACCATGACCCCTGTCTCCTGTTTGTCACTGGAGCTCGGTGCAGTCAAGTCCTGCCTTTCCACAGAGCACAACTTTCCTTCCTATTTTTATTGCTCATCCCTTTCAGAGAGCCTGCACCACCACAGTCCCTATGGCACCTGTCACATCAAAACCCTGGGCTTCCAGTTCCTCTTGTTTCCAGATACACACATTTGAGATAAGCCTCCCTTCAGAGCAGACTCTAAAACTACCCAGTATGAGTTTTTATTTAAAAACACAGCATGTGCATAATTTATCCATAGGATGATAACTGACAACAAAGATTGACTGCACATATTACTCAATGACAATAGTCTTAAAAAATAGCAAAGACAATATGGATATTATTTATTTTCCAATTTTATTTTACCTCCCTCTACATTCTAATTCCAATATTTGTTTATAGTATCAATCTTATATCCAGAGTATGTGGAACAGAATTAGATACTGAATATAATTTTGCATATTTTATTTCTTTTTAAAATATTTTTCTCAGCTTATAAAATAAATATTTCAACTTCAATCTAGTATCTGGAAAACATAGGTCATCCACAAACATCTACAACACAGAATATAAGTCAAGAAAGAGCAAAGAAGGGATTCTTAAAGCTTTTATAATGAGTTGCTGGAAAATGCCATGCCACTGCTAAAGGAAGGTGTTTTAAACTGGCTGCACTTAGAGGGTTCCAGCTACAAATCAAAGGAAGCCAAAGGAAGCTTGTACCTAAGTAGTAGTCCCAGTGCAAGGAAGGAGCAATACTAGTATCAGGAGGATAATCTTGATATTAATTTTTTATATGATAGATGAAAACAAATCTCAAAAGTGAAAAAATAGAGCTCATAACCAAAATAATTTTTCAAATACTCTGGGTTTTTTTCTTCTTAGTATTCATCAGTAGAAGGCTGAGTAAATGTACCTGAATGTAACCTGGAATATTTTAAATGGTTGAATGCCATATGTCCTTATTGCTTTTAGCTGCTGTACCTTGTTTACTTCCTTCCTTCCAATGTCTTGTATTCAATGAAAAGAAAGAGAAAGCTAAGGAGTTGTTCTTAATCTTCTGTATTTGAATAGCCTTATGCTTGTAAATAAGATAATTAGTGTTTTCTTTTCAAATCTTTTACAATGCAAAAATAACTACTAATATTTAGAAAATAGTGTATTTAAAATAAATGGTTATTTCCTGTACAGATACTATTATACTAATACTTGACATTACATTCATTCCCATGGCAATCAGTTGTTACAGCAATATATGAAGGCAACATAATCTCACAGAGAGGGAACTGGCAAAAGTCCAATCAACTCCTTTGCAGTGCAGAAATTGATTAAGAAAAATTGAATTTCAGTTTCTCGAATTCTCAGTTAGGGAGAGCTATGTTTCATAAATCTTATCATGAGATCCAAAAAAAAAATATATATAAATCTGTGTACAACTCAACCATCATATTTCTATATAGAAGTGCTTCAGTAATATGGTCAACAAGTGGCTTCACTGCATGTAACTGTAGCACTTCTAGAAACAGGATCCTAAAGTATAAATTTGAAGATCTAGGAAATGTTTTACTTAATGTTTTTCTTAAATAGGAGCAGAGCACAAATACACACTCAAAACCAATTGTTAATCTGTTTTCAAGTCCCCAGGTGCAGTAAGCAAACTTGTAAACTGTCACACCTCATTTGCTGGAAGTAATTTTCACCAACTCTCTGTACTTGAGACATTTTGCTCTGTTTTCAGTTGACTTGTTCATTTATATAGACCTTTGCCATCCAGACTAGATTTGCACAGTAAGTTTATATGTGAAGTTATAAACCTATTTCTAAATATAGATTTCTTCAAAACAGTGCAGATAAGGAGGACTCATCACTGGATCAACGTTCAAGATATCATTCTTGGTTTTCAAAGAATGAAATATCTTTATAGCTGGATATCAATAAAATTCATCTGAAGTTTTAGAAACCGGGTCCTGACTCCTAAATCCCAAGCAGTACAAAGTTTATGATGCACAAATTGTATAAATGCCACCACTCTTCTCCAAAATGGAGAAAAGATGTTTAAACAAGTTAATTACATTTATTTGATTTGATTCTCTTTCAGAATTTAATTTCTATATGAAGCTGAAATTTAGTTCCAACATTCTTTTGGTTAACTTATTTATTTAAGGTATGGTGAGTCCACGGTGATCTTAAAGTATGGAATGAATAATAAATAAATGCAGATCAATCTAATGTATTCTCTCAATGTTACTGATGGAGGTAGCAAAACATATAAACTATTGTAGGCATAAAATTATTTTAGAGAACTGTTAATTCTGGCAGATTCTCTTTTTTAAAAGTGCAGTTTGGGGTAATTTTAAGTATAACTGTTTTACACATATCCACTTTTATCTAATGTCCTCTTATCTACTCCTGAGGGTGAAGGATTTATATTTCCATGCTGTAAAGCTGAACAATCTGATAGCAATGGTGGAGATAATCAGCTGCTTCTCTGATAGCCAGCTACATGCACTGAATTTTATTAATATGCCAATGGAAAGGTATCTCCTTGCACTGAAGAAATGAGGTGAGTGTACTGATAATTGAAATATGACTCATTGAGCCTAATGTCTTTTACATAGAACAGTAGATTAATATTGTGGTCAAAATAATCTCCCTTTCAAATTAGGAACTTTTTTTAGACTGGGAAATCATGACAACACACGTTAAATTTTATAGCAGTGAGTCCAACATGCCAGTGGTTTGTTGGAGGAAAGACAAGTAGCCACTGAATTTAATAATCACACCATCTGGAATTACACAATCACAGAATATTCTGAGTTGGAAGAGATCCACAAGGATCTTTGAAGTTCAAGTCCTGGCCCCACACATGGTACTCAAGACTCCCACTATATACCTGAGAGCATTGTCCAAATGTTCCCTGAGCTCTGTCAGGTTTGGTGTTGTGATCACTTCCCTGGGGAGCCTGTTCCAGTGCCCAAACACCCTCTGGATGAAGAACTTTTTCCTGATACCCAACCTAAACCTGTCCTGACTCAGCTTCAGGCCATTCCCTGGGGTCCTGTCAGTGTCACCACAGAGCAGAGATCGGTGCCTGCCCCTGCTCTTCCCCTCACAAGGAAGCTGTGACTGCAGTGAGGTCTGCCCTCAGACTCCTCCAGGCTGGACAGACCCCATCTCAACAGCTCTTCATACAGCTTCCCCTCCACATCCTTCAGCAGCACTGAAATGAAATTAAAATATACAGAAAAGAAGACTAGATGGCAAAAAGCACTAAAAAAAGGGCAGATCTCACATTGTATATTAATACAATAAAGTTAATTAAAGCAAAAACTTTTGGTTTCAAGAGAAAATTATATCACATTAGACATCTATTTCCTCGTGCTAGTTTATAATCTCTGAAAATATTTTCTTACTTTTTTGTTTGTTTTTTTAACTGTCCAAACAACCAACGATTGTCAAAAGGCCAGTTTCAGGAACATTTAACTTTCAATGTTCATTAAGTTTCGTTTCATACTCCATTTTCAAAACCCTTTGTCCAGCTCAGGAAACAGCACCTCTGTGTTGCTTCCATGTACTCAGAACAAAATTTTGTCCAAATCAAAGACAGGTTCAGACTGACGTAGAAGTGTGGCACTTCATATAAATCTTTTTGTGTTACTTTTTTTTTGTAATTTATTCAGATTCATTGACTGAGTTTCCACTCAATATCAGATTTCCTGGTCTTCACTTAGAAATTCTTTCTCTAATACAGGAAATCAGTCTTCACTGAACAATCTGAGTATTTTTCTCAAAGAAAATGTCATGATAAACATTTGTGCTTGGGTTTTATAGACTACACAAAAAGTTCATAGTAGTCCCTGTTAAACATTTTTAGTTGTAGAGTGGAACAAAGCCTGACAGATTCCCTTCATTGGGCTATACCATTGTGCTATTTAGTTTTGATCCAGACAGAATGGCATCCTCAGAGCTTTACTATATTTCCTGGATTCAATAGAATGAAAGATGTCATTGATCTGGAAGCCTGTGCTTCCTCAGAAACTTGAATTTGTCCAGAGACAACCTCAGACATTAAAGAGATGAAGATCTACAAAGACCACAATATAAACACAGAAGGATGAGTTATGTTCTACAAAAATTTAGAGTCTGAATTTTCAAGGATATGACAGTCTAAAAATTTCAGAAATATTATAATCATTAAAGCTGCAGAAATACAGATAAGAAAATATTTTTAAAATCATTAAATGACAGACCTTTAAGAAATAAAGTTCCTCAATACAGCACTGAATGTGTCTGTGCTCATCTGGCTTGCCCTTGCTAAACTTTACACAGTTGGTGGTTGCCCATCTCTCTAAATTGTCAAGGTCTCTCTGCGGGGCCTCTCTGCTCTTGAGGGAGCCAACAGCGCCTCCCCAATTAGTCTTGTTGGCAAATTTAGTATTCCTTTGAGTCCTGTGTCCAAGTCATTTATGAAGATGTTCAAGAACACAAGGCCAAGGATGGAGCTCTGCAGAACCCCACAAGTGACCAGACACCACCCTGGTGTCACCCCATTCACTGTCACTGTCACTGTGTCTGACCCACCAGCCTGGTGTCACCCCATTCACTGTCACTCTGTGCTTGATCCATGACCAAGTTTCTCACCCATCACATAACATGGTGATCCAGCTGTGTGCTGGACATTTTGTTCAGAAGAAAAACAGTACCAAAAGCTTTGCTGGTGTCCAAAAAGATCACACCTACTGGCATTCCTAAATGACCTGGGTAGTTTACCCTGCCATAGAAAGAAATCAAGTTGGACAAGCACGACTTTTCTCATATGAAGTTCTGCTGGCTTTGAATGATGCTGCATATTCCTCTAGGTATTTTTCATTACCTCCCAGAATAATCTTTCCCATGATTTTACCAGGCACCAAAGTGACACTGACAGGCCTGTAGTTTCCAGGGAAACTTTTGGTTGCAGTTGTGAGTCCCAAAATGATCTAACATCTCAATATTACTCCTACCAATTTTTAGAGTGGTATATGAAAATGAATTGGGATAATCCAGGAGGATTCATAAGTCTAGACATAAACACTCTGATAAATTTTGTAACCTGTGAATTAGCTGAGAAGAAAATATGTACATATTTTCTTCTCAGCTAATAGAAATATATTAATTTTTCAATGGATACTGCCACCTGAAAAAATATAGATCATATTTACGAATCATAATGCTGAATGAAGAAAAAAACAAGTATTTTCTGTCTTTCCCTCATAATGCCTTACTGTCCCATAGCAAATGAAAATGCTTTCATCAACTCAAAGAGAAGACAAACAAGTAGGTGTAGTTTGAATGTAAGAAGTCTATAACTTCTTTTTTGCTATTTCATAGATTTCTAAACTGTAGGAATGTTCATATCCAAGCTCACAAATACAGTTTTATCAAGTGCAAGTTTAATTTTTCTGTTTTGGAGTGGGTTGGGTGTTTTCTTACAAACTACTCAAATAGAAATTTTAGTCAAAACCCAGACACTTTGACAATTTCTCCCATAGCACAAAACTACTTGGAAAGAAAGAATACTTTTTCTTTATTGATTTATAAGAGTGGTAAAAAAGGATCATTTTTTTTTCATTTATCTGGATGAGTTCCTCATTACTGATTTAATAATAAGCCCATTTTCCTTTGTAAAATACTAAATTTTAATCATATTATAATTAGAGACAAATCCAAATTCTAGTCAAGAGTGAGAAACAATTTAGAAATATGGAATTATCATGTGATCCATCATTTAGAAAAAACAGAAATGTAAGCCACTAAGTGAGCTGTACAAATAGGAATGTTGGTCTTCTCACCAGCACAGAGTACTACAGAACAGTGTATATATTTCTGACATCCACAAAGGATGCATGAGCTCACACATTGATGTACTTCTAACTCTGCTGACTCCTTAAATGTTAAAATGTTAAAATTTGGTGATCTCAGAGTCTCTCTCTTCTTTTGCATGCTTTGGACACAGGCATATACTTCAGAATTGAAATGTCCCCAACAGTGACATAGCATTCAGCAACACCCACAGCAAAACACATGCAAGTAAGACACTCACTTGTTTAATATGCTTGGGTCTATTTTAATCAAGCAGTGCAAAACTGGCTGCATCTGCATGAAGATGCTGTGCAAGCACACCTGTTGAAAAAAATTTATCTGTGATTTCCCAGATTTAAACTGTTTTACCCCACTCTCGAGTCTATTCAGAATAAAACCTAGTTCACACCCTCTCACTTTTCTATTTCTTTGTTGTGCTGTCACCCATGACTCGTGACAATGCGCCAGTCAAAAATGCGTAAGGCTTGTGCCCAAACCTTTGGATTTTGCACAACAGCACTTGAAGGGTTACGTAATTATTATGATGTTATCAAAAACCTATCCCTGTTGCCTGTTTTGTGGCTGTGAAAACTATTGCCAGCCTGCCACCACACAGAGGCAGTCAATGACATGAACCTTAATGTGAGTGTTGCACATCACACATCTACATATCAGACTGATATGGGAAACAGCAGAGAGTATTTGCTCCTTAGAGAATGGCATGTCTCAGGGGAACTTTGAACCAAAGACAAACTTTTCCACATACTTCAAAGACACATTTAATATTGAATGCCACTTATGGGCATCTAAATTATACATCTAGCATGCATAATTATTGCATGGGATATGCTATAGTTCTATTTATCGTCTAGCCATAGTCAATTTTAAATCAGGTCATCTTACTTATGAATTTGTCCAAATAATAATCATGTTTTGTAAAATAGTATTCACTGAATTAGTTTTTTGCCATTATTTCTATGTTCATACTCTCAGCCTTTTCTAAACCTGTTCTAGGCTCCACACTGGTGTATAATTCTCTCTTTATGAAAGGTTGGAAGTTGCAGGATCTCTTATTTTTAAGAGCCTATCAAGAATTTTAAATTAAAAAATCTCTAAATAATGTACAGTTTCTTCTTAAGCCTTTGAATATCTTAATGTTTCATAGCTAGAACTGTATTAATTACAACTTTGGGAATGTCTATTAACTAGTTTTTATAGTTTTGAGCCATGCATAAAAAAAATTCAGCTTCTTTTTCAGAAATTAATAAGTATCTTGTAAAAATTGTACGAATAAAAAATTTATAAGTTTATTCTAAACAAAATAAGTAGGTCACTGGCAATGCAAATCTATGCTGCGTGTTCTTTGGGTTGCTTCAGAGCTTCCCCACCAGTGTAAGGTAGAAATTCTCCCTTCTGCCAGGCCAGGTAAGCTGTGACAGCACATCATTTAAATCTGCACTAAAATTGTAGGCCAGTGATTCATATCCCTTCTTCCTCCTAAACTGTCTCTGAGGTCTGTTTGATGATCAGCCAGAAGTCAGGATGGTGTCTAAACTTACTCCATCTTGGTAACTAAGACAGGGGGTATTTGGCAGCTGGAACTTCTCCTTCTGAAGAAGATCATAGCTTGAAAAATTTGTTTCTGATGACAAGTAATTTACAGCATGATGCCATATCTTCTTATTGAGAGATGAGGTAATTTTACATACAAAGATAGTAATAAGGTTCATTAAAAGTATAATTTCTTTTACACTCTGTCCTCATAAGATTAGTAACAAGTTTCTTTTACATGTGCTGTTCAGAGAACCAGACTCCATGGCTCAGAAATCCATTCCTGGCCTGTCTCTCTCCACTGATACAGACAGACTATAGTTGACTTTCAACCAGCAAGGTCACTACCTATTTATATTCTGCAGACCTCCTATTGCTTTAATTACATGTGTGCTCAAAACATTAGATCTCTTACCCATACATTGTCAGTGCACAATTCAGGATGGATAGGTTCAATCACACATTCCCTCATTTCAAAGAAGAAATTAATTTTTTTATTTTGTGAATTTTGTATCTTTACAATATTTTACTAATACTTCAAAATTCATGCAAACAGAGTCATAGTGTTATCAGTACCATTTCTATAAAGTTATCTATAATTTGGTACTGGGATAGACAGACTTAATGTGGGCAATTCACAGAAAACAAAACTCTCCATCCACCCTATCACACCAACTATAATAAAATAACAAATTTTAAAAGGAAGAAAAATATTTTTAGTAACTCCTGAAACTAAATAGACAGCTCTAGCAGCATATTAGTATCAACTTTTTGTGGCAGTAGGGTCCCTGATAATATCAAATTGAGAAGATGATAAATTTGTATAACTCAGCATGTATGTTCTTTTATCGTATTCTATTACTACTTATTTGCTTTTATAACATGCACATACTCTGTTTTCCTTAGAACAAGTATAAATCCTACAGAGCTGTAGCACAATAACTTCATTTAGAAAAACATTTAGAAGAGACCAACATTTTGTTGTAATCTTAAAGACAAGTGGCCATACACAGCAAAGAGCTGAAGCTTTTCATGCTTGCTGTCTAGAGCACTGCATGCTATCATGTACCACACAGTACAACTGCTATCCTGGTTTTAGGTTTTTATTGAGGAAAATATTACATTGGATATTTTACATTTAAATGTGCCCAGAATATGCAATATTTTTTTTTTTATCTGTGGAGGGAATTAGCTTTTCAATTTATTCCTACTGATGGGGAGCCATAGGGCAGGCTGCTTTGCAGAGGAAGTGGAACATGGGAGCAGGAATGCCTCATGTGGCCTCACTTCCCACCCCCAGCACTCAGTAAAGCCAGCAGAGATTGGGGCTGCTGGGGACAGCCCAAAGCCCAGAGCAAGCCCACAGTGTGTGCCAGGTCAGGGAACCATGGCACATCTGCAGGTCACCTGCCCAAACCAACAACGTTCATGGCTAAGAATGGCATAGCTGCAGCACAGTGGGAATGTAGCTCTAGTAGGATCTGGGGGAAGAGCCACTGCTTAAAATCAGTTCCTAAGTGAAGATGAACAGCTCCTGCTGAGACCCTACCAGCAGAATTTCCTTGAAGAGCACTTTTCACAAAATGAGACCCACACCATCATTTAGGACTGCCCTGAAACTCCTGGACTGGGCCCGTGCTCAGGGCTCTGACATCTCTCTCTGCTCTGCACAGTTTCAAAATACAAAAATTCAGTGACTACTTCTTATTTCCTTCAGCTTTCCAGTTCTTTATTCTTTCCACACAACAGAGTGCGAACTCCAGAAGATATTCAGAAATAAAGTGAAGAAGAAATGCCAAAACCTCCTAACTCTTTCTATGCACTACTAGTTTTCATTACACAACCTTTTCATACCAGCTCACTAAAGCAGGACATTCATAACTATTTAGTATTAAACCTGGCACCTTCCCAGTTAGAGGGAAGTCTTTCTAATTAGGCATGTGAAATAGTTGGAAAAAAGATGGAAGAACAATAGATTCTTGGGAGATATTGTCTGGCATTTTCTAAAGTAGAGCAGTTTGTCAGTAAATTAGATTAGCTTGGCAAAGGCAAAGAATGGGATATAGGTTTAAGGGATAACTGAAATGACTTACAGGAAATATTTCAAGTAAAATAGTGAAAACTGTAGAGTAAGCAAGACAATAGAAGTACATGGGTTGTTACTCTGCCTTCTTGTGTCATAGGGGGAAAACTGGCTCAGAAGGAGGAATGACAGGAAGCAATGTGACTTTTCAACTTCAGTGGTGATCCTTCAGTGTAATGCAAGAAGTGTGTGTACACACATCAGGCCTGCAGCTGCTTCTCTCCCACCAATAAAAATCTCACACACCTTCAAGTGATGGAAGATGCTGGTGGAGAATGCAGAACCTTGAGCAAAGGCAGTAGGGAAAAACAGCCAAATACATAAGTTATAACAGTAATAATAATGGGTGTATAGGTTGGTTCTGAGCCTCTTAAATCACTCTTGTATCAGCAGGATCAGCAGGTTGATTTTTTTTATATGGAATTTCTTCAAGAAGTTTTATTGTGGACTCCAGGCAATCAAGTCCTGTGATTCTTAGTTGGAAGGCTTATTGTCCAGCCTTTAAGTAGATCAATTGCTTTTGGAAAGCTTTTCAAGAAGTATGAACGCAGACCCTAGGAATCTTTTTTGCCTCAAATCCAGGAACTTCATTTCTGATTCATACAGTCTGTAAAGAGCAGCATGGCTTCTGACCTTATTTCTTACACAACTTAAAGTTTCTCCAGACTCTTTAATGGGGTTACTTCAGATAGAAATTGCTGGCAGTAAGACTGAAAGGAAAATGTGCTATTATATTTCTTCCTTCATAAGGCAAAAGGAAAATATGAAACTGTACCTACACCGAAGTTTGCAGGTTCTGTTAAAGGCCCTCAAGACAAGTCCATTATTACTTTTAAAAGCATTATCTATCTTACTGTTGGGGGGAGGTAGTTGAGAAGGAAGCTAGCCACACTTAGCTTTGTGAAGATGAAATGAACATCTTCATAATTTTTTTCAGTTGTATGGAAAAGTAAAAAGGGTTTAACTTTATAAACCTTAACTTTATAACAGTACATTCCTATACAGAAAATGAAGAACTTTTATCTCTAGATTTCTTGTGAACATCTTCATTAGGATATTTTTCAAAGAACTCAGCAGGCACTCTATTATAATGAGTCTAAAAAAATGTTACCAGAGTAAGTATATCTACATGAAGAGTCATGTGCCTAAAACATAGTAGATTCATGCAAATGTTTTAAAGCATTTTAAATATTAAAATATCAAAATAGCTTTTAAGAATTTTTTCCTCTATATAGATAGAGGAAATGTATTTCTATGCTGAAAACTATAAAAAAAACTCCTAATCCAAGCCTTCAGAAACAGTGCCAGTAGCAATTTTTCAAAGAAAATGTAGGATAAGGCTGTTATACACAGGATTATTAGCAAGCAACTATTTTAAACCCGTTTTGTCCTATGGGGCATTACATCAGATTAATTTTTTTGCAGTAACAGATAAGATTCTCCTATGTCTCTTTTTGGGGTAGTGAATACACTTTAGTGTTCAGGTCTTGTGACTTATTTCATTGTGACATGAAATAGTACTGGAGTGTCCACCAGTTGTGTCAGCCAGGGACTCTGCTGTGCATTCCCAGGAATTTTATCCAACAGGTCTTGCTGAGAAAGACACCTGTGGTTCTTCCATCCTATGGGATATACTCAAATGCACATATACATCATGTACCCAAAACACTTGAATGGAGAGTATTTTGGTTATTTCAAACTTAGTTTGGAGAGAAATTTACTGACTGTAGCACCTTGCTTTTCGAGTGGTTGGCTATGCAGTGCCCTTTCTTGAATGGTAAAATTATGGGCAAATTTATTCTAAAGAAGATGATTCTTGCAGTTATTTAAAAAAAAAAAAACTTGAAGACAATGCAGACGTCAGTCACAGCCGGTAAAGTCTGTCAAACAAAGCTACAATTAAGGTGAAGGGTCTTTAGGGAAAGCCGTATGGGGAGAGGCTGAGATTACTTAGCCACTTCAGCCTGGAGGAGACTGAGGGGACACCTCACTGCAGTTACAATTTCCTCATGAGGGGAAGAAAAGGGACAGGCACTGATCCCTTGTCTGGGGTGACCAGTGGCAGGTGACAGTATCATACAGAAGGCATTACAGTATCATACAGAAGACAGTATCATACAGAAGGCATTACAGTATCATACAGAAGACAGTATCATACAGAAGGCATTAGGCTGTGTCTGACAAGGTTTAGGTCAGAGAGTAGGAAAAGGTTCTTTACCCAGAGGGTGGATGGGCTGCAGAACAGGCTCCCCTGGGAAGTGGTCACAGCACCAGCCTGACAGAGCTCAAGTGTTTGGACAATGCTCTCAAGCACATGGTGTGCCTCTTGAGGTTTTCTTGTGTAGGGCCAGGAGTTTGACTTNGGAAGAAAAGGGACAGGCACTGATCCCTTGTCTGGGGTGACCAGTGGCAGGTGACAGTATCATACAGAAGGCATTACAGTATCATACAGAAGACAGTATCATACAGAAGGCATTAGGCTGTGTCTGACAAGGTTTAGGTCAGAGAGTAGGAAAAGGTTCTTTACCCAGAGGGTGGATGGGCTGCAGAACAGGCTCCCCTGGGAAGTGGTCACAGCACCAGCCTGACAGAGCTCAAGAAGTGTTTGGACAATGCTCTCAAGCACATGGTGTGCCTCTTGAGGTTTTCTTGTGTAGGGCCAGGAGTTTGACTTCAAGGATCCTTGTGGGTCCCTTCAAACTCAGGACAACTTATGATCCAATGATTCTTTCCACCAAGCCATGAAGGATTTTGTCTATACACTACTCACTCTAATTGAACCTGACAGAAATCTATGTGCTGTGTAGAAAACATTCAGTTGAAGCACACCGACCAGAATCAATAACACCAGAACACTAAACACAAAATACATAGAACAAATTCAGATTTTTTTCCAACCCTCTTTTGGTCAGGGACTTCAAATATATGAGGAAGCATTCTTGGACCACTGCAAGGATTCCTACAGCTGGATGCATTCTATCAGCACTCTTCCCACAGAATAACTAGCCTTCAGTAATTGTAAATGCATTGAAAGAAGAAAATTCACAGATTAAAGGGAAGAAGGGTTCTTAAGGGATAGAAGCACTAAACAGAAAGGGAATTCATGTCTAAGCATCCCATATGCTTTTCTATCAAGTTTTTCATTAATTAAACATGTTAACATCAGCAAAAGAGCTTCAGTTCTTGCTTGCACCCTCAGCCTGCTTTTTCCAGCTCCAAGAGTAGGCCAGACCTCCCTGCTACCCCTCTGTGTCTGTCTCTTGTACATTCCAGCTAACACAGAAGGAGATGCAACAATTCCTCATTGTGCCAGAAGCCTCTCTGTTTGTCCCTTAAAGGAAGGGCAAAATGAACCATGATTACCATGAGGTGGGAATTCTTTGGCTTATGGTTTCAGATAATGCTTAACCAGAACAAAATTAATTAGTGTTAGCAGCCAAACAGGGAAGAGTACAAAAGCTTATGTGATATGTACAGATATTTATTTTCCTTTCATTAGAAAATCATTTCATGATATGGCTAGGAAGATCATTGGTATCCACAAAATCCATTTCTTTTTTAAAAATAAGGATAAGTTACTTTGATTTATTATAGCACAGAAAACATCAAGAAACTCAAAAAAGGATGGAAATTCTAGGAAAGCCTCTTTAATGCAGAGAAGTTAAATGTATAATAAGCTGTATGTCATGGGCATAAATGTAACACCTCCACAGAAAAGTGAGCTTTATGATGTGACTCTGAAAACAGGAAAACAGAGTCATGACCCAAACATAGATACACACAAATGTCAGTTTGTGGCATATAAATTTATACATTCTGATTTATACAAGAATGGTGTAATTCTTCTGTATAATTCCTCTAACACTGAGGAATTAAAAGTCAACTTTTGCAAAATGTGGTGTCATATATTGAAAAGCTTATCCATAGCTTTGATTAAAAACCTGTTTTCTACAAAAATCAGAAACCAAGTTGTTACTTTAGAACAATTTCTCTCCTCTTTCCCAGATTTCCCCCACAAATAAAGTGTCAAAAGAAGTATTTAAATTCCTAGCAACCCAACAGAAATAACAATTTCATCCCAGTACCTCAACAGTAGATACAGGAGTTTTTCAGATGAACTCTAACTAGGATAATCAGAATAGGTGTAACATCCAGCTTAATTTTGCTAATGCAGAAGTCCTTAATTAGTATGTCCAGTTTAATACCATGCCATCAAGATAAAATAAACACATATGTAAATCTACATTCACATATTGCTATTCTGTTGTATTATATTTTTAGATTTCACTCAGTGCAAATCAATGGGATACAGGAGAAACTTTCTTGATCTGATGCCCAGTATTAAATTAGATTGAATACTCACTATTTAAATTTATTGCAACAGATTACATTGTCAGCTATCCAATTCTTTTAGTACTATTTGCCACCACGTAATTTTAAAAAGAAAAAGCCTTTGTATGCAGGCAAAGCAGTTAATAATTCCCCAACAAATTAATCCTTTTAATGAAATATTCAAAGTCATGAGGATAAAAAAAGCATCCTCTTTCAGATCAGCATGGCATTGCAGCAGGTACCAAGTATTCTCTTCCCTGTTGATAACAGTGACTTCTTTTTCAACAGTACAATGCTGTAGGAAATGCTTAGCATCACCTGTTTGAAAAAACAGGTACCACTTTTCTTTTAAAAATATATATTTAAGTATTTAAGCTACCCAGTTGCCTGCACAGGAAGGGGAAATTCTAGGAGATACTCAAAAATCTCATGCTAGCATGGCCAATATCTGTACAACTTGCCATGCTCCTCGTGCAGCAGGAAGTGAGTTGGACAAGGCAGAATTTTTGTGGAAAAATCTTAAAACCATACAGCCTACATAAACAGCTTTATGAACCTGAGAAGCTAAGAGGGGAAAATGAAGAATATAACAACCCCCACAGAAAAATTCTTTGAAAAACATTGAGTCAGAGCTGGCAAAGCCTTCCTAAGCTACCATAAAAGTAATCAAATGCCTAGCAAGGAAAATAAATGGAAGAAAAACTGACTGTCCTAGGATTTCTATTAAAACAAATCAATATAACATATGGACATAAAATAAGACTTACCATTTCAGGATGAAAGCAGAGATTTCTCAGACTCCCTCTGAATAAGAGAGCAAGACTTGCCAGTACCAGAAATCACTTTGCTTGAAGACATCTGTATATTTAAAGAAATAAGCTGTAAATAATTAGGAATATATCTGTGCAAATGATCAAATTTCATCATCTAAAAAATAGACTCAGTAATATCTAGAACACTTGCAGTTGTGACCTCTGCTCTGGATGCAGGGTGTGATTCTCTTACAGGATTTCTAAAATGATATATCTCAGCTCTAAGAAAGCATGGATGACATCCAAAAGATAGTCATCAAAACAATCTGTACATTGGTGTATTAAAAATATACCTCTAAAACTGGTGATTAACTATTTCTTTCAGTCTACAAGAGTTCCAACAGGAATTTGGGACGGAGAATATAACCATTAGTAATGTCCTACAGTAGAATTATACAGCTAGACCAGCTGTAACTGGGAGCTACAGGAAAAGCTAAGAGCTTGTGATGAAAATTAATATCTGGTGATAAGTATCACAGGCTTTTCCTCCTGGGTTACAACCCAATTAGTTTCTTAATCATTTCCTAAAAGTAATTTTGCTGGAAGGTATGAATATGCATGCATGCTTACAGACAGCCACTGAAGCACCTGTATGACATCAGACCAGCCTTAGTCAGCAAAATCAAGAAAGATAAGTTAGAAATAGGCTGAAAATTACTATATTTTGCACTGTCAATGTAGGAATATTTGTGCTTATGTCCATCTCATGGTGCTGCTACTCAGTGTATTCACCAGGAATTTAGGAATTTATCTTTAGTTCCTGCATTTAGTAGAGATTGAAATTCTCATCACCAATTTTGTTGCAGGCCACCCTGGTTCTCTATACAGAAGCACATGTTGAGAAGGATCAGGTAAAATCAGAATAAACTCCAGTTATTCCATTATTTTCTGTCCCATTTTTTTTCCACCACCTTTACTACAGAAGGGTGGGAGCACTATTTACAGTGGCCAAACTCAGTAGTGATCTCTCTCACATTACCACCCACACAGCTGGATTGTATACCTCTGCTCTGTGAGAACCCCAAATGTCCCTGTGCTGTGCCATCCATACTGTGCTCTGGGTTTGCACTGGGTCATTTCATTTTCAAGCCATTGTCATTATACAGCACAGATACCAATTTTAGGGAATCAAATTTCTCTTTAGTGTAAGATTAATAACAATCCTAAATCCCTTTTATTTTTCTGCATAGGTTTTGAAATTGCCACTGATTACAAGGGGTAAATCAAACAACATTTTACCAAAGGCTTCTTTTTTTAGTCAAATGTCAGAATTCCTTAGGAGGAATCTTAGTTTAAAATGTAGTTACCCATTTTGTTTTACACTTTCCCAGGGGAAAACTAGAAAGTAAAAGTAAAGCACTAGAAAGATTTAACTTCATCTTAGTGAAATTTCAAATGACACTAAATTAGTAGGAGTTTCAAAAAGTAATGAAAACTGACAAATAGCAAGGTAGGTATTACTGAAACTAAGCACATTACTCTTTTTTGAATTATATCTGCTTTGGTGAAATGTGAGCTACATCAATGTGACATGAATACTTTCCACTGATTTTACTATATTGTTATATTTTATCACAAATAAATGTACTATATATTGTACCACAGCACAGAAATTGCTGATCTATGCATGCTACATAAAATAATCTTAAATACTTAAGAAGCAGAAATTTTGAAAGCTGATGGATTGAAGGAGACCTAGGAATGACATTGAACAAAAAATAAGTCATGTTTGCAGTGCATTTTGGTTCCACTTATGTAAATGTTCCATGCCAGAAACAAGAGAGATGAAATGCTCTAAGTTACTCTGTTATTTGGATTTTCAGCCTGATGGTTATGGACAGACCTAAGACCTTAGCCTTTCCCTTTATGGAAAGGGTTATGGAAAGACCTAAGAGCCCTTCCCTTTACCCCATAAATAAGCAGGAGATAGCAAATAAATGTACATATATGTAAGAGGAGTTCAGCATAGAAAGGACAATAGTGATACACAAGAAAAAATGAACATTGATTTTCATGAATATGTGTATGGAATATTCACAAAATCACAGGGCCCAAACAACAACAAAAACCAAAAAAAAAAAAAATCTGAAAAATCTGCAGCTAAAGTTTAGTCTATTATATAATAATAATAATAAAATAAAAAGTTAAAACTGACCCAGCCTACTGAGGGAACAGGATTGGTTTAGGATTTCCGAAGAGAAGGCTAGTTCAAAGCATTATCCATTGCTGTCCAGGTGGGCTGTCAGCGTGTGGCTCTGATCCCACAGACCAAGGCAGGCGCTGTCACCACGGGCCCCACCCGGCCGTGCTGGCTCGGGCCGGGCCGGCGGGGACTGGGGCAGGCAAGGGGAAGGCTGGGCTGAGCGAGAGCCAGGCAAGGATCCCGTGTTTCTGAGGCTGAGGGGAGGGTAGGGGGCTCCAGACAGTACCGTGGGCAGGGCAGGTGTTGACCTCAGTTGGGTGGAAATGCACCCAGAGCTGTCAGCCAGCGTGAGTGTCCAAGGAGCTGTGGGTACAACACTCAGCAGCCTTGGCTGTGACAGCTCTGAGCTCCCACATCCCCTCTCACACACATTCCCAGATCCCTGTCCATACTGTCCGTGCTGCCTTCTCCCTGCCACCCAGCCCAGCTGATCCCCTTCCCTCCTCCAGGCCATGGCTGGGAACATCACCCAAATCCTGATGGTGCTGAGCATCCTTCTGTGAGTGCTGGAGGTGGGTGACCAGAAAGGAAATGTCACACAAGAGCCCTTGCAAAGCATGTGGAGCAGCAAAACAAGGAGATGGCTTGGGTCCTGGAGGAGATGGAGCAGAGGAGTCAGGAGTCACCATGGACACATGCTCCTCTCTGCCTGCCAGCAGTGGTGGAAGCCTCTGAGCCTCTGCTAAAATCCTTCTCATGCTCTTGTGGCTCTGCTGGCTGCCCAGGCAGAGCAGCACTGGATCTGACAGCAGCAGCCATGGGGGAACTTACAGTAATGCTGAGAAGGAGAGGTAGGGGGAAAATGAACAGCAGAGCACTTTCAGCTGGACAGTGGAATGGATCTGCTGAGGAGATGCTCCTACATCCACATGAGAGAATGTGCTGCCATTCCTCCTGTCTCATGTGACAAACTCAACAGAAGTCAGATCCTGCCTCCTGCACAGTCTCTGCACATGCTCCCAGTTGTGGTGGTCTTCATGCCAGGAGGCACAGGAAGGATCCACCTTTTGTAAATACATTAATGAATTTTTTTGGTTTTAAAAATCCTGTTTCTGTGAGTGTTTAAGCAAGATTTATTGTGAAATGATATCCCTTGGCTCCATCTCCTCCCTGTAACAAAGAGATGAAGCTTGTGCTCAAATTTACATTGGCAGTGGTTACACTGATGCTAAGATATTCAGCACCTCCTCCTTATGTTCTCTCCCCATTTTTCACAGAAAGTGATATTCCTGGAATGAGGATCTTTGTTGAAGTGAAAGTGAGTTTTGACTTTCTTGACCTTCTCCTGCTTCATCATTATGAGTAATTCTTTAATTTTATAATGTGTGCAATATAAATTTAGAACTATTTGCAATTGCAAAATCCAAAAGTTTTGCAATCCCTGGAAATGATCAAGAGCCTCTTCACCCATACTCAGATTTCCATCCAGGTGAGCAGAATCCTTCCTTGTTTACAGGACAGCTATCACTTTTCTATAAAAGAGATGATGCTGCAGCACCTCTACAGAGCATAGGCAGGAAAACCAGTAAAGAGCTGATACTGCCTCAGGAGAAAACTGTTTTCTTCAGAGTGGCAGGAATGGTTTCTACAGCTGAGAAGTTTCAGTGCAGTGCTCCTGCTGAGTACAGGGAGAATGGCCCAGGCCCAGGAGCTGCAGGGCTGCAGCCAGGTCACCAGGCTGTTCCCACTCCCCCTCCTGTCACTGCCCTTCAGGCAGCAGCTGGTTGCCATCCCCAGGAGCAGTCACAGGCTCCTGGCTCCATCCCACGGATCCAGCAGTAGGCTGAAGGAGAGAACATCCCCTGGGCTCAGGCCAGCCTGCTGCCCTCCTGTTGAACTAGGCTAGTAAAGGAATAATAAATACCAAGCATAAAAAAAACCCCAAACAAAATAGGTTTAACTAGTGTGTCCTGGTTTTTTTTATAGACTCCCTCCAAGCTAGAGAGAAAGAAAATGATTCTTGATAGGCAATGTAATCTGTTCATAGGGAACCTCTCACCACAAATTGTCTGTTAGGGTAAGAGACCTTTGCTTTCCTGAAGTCAGCCATACTGAATTGGGTTTGGAGATCTATCTAGTCAAGCATTATTTTTCTGTCTGGTTTAAATAGCCAAGGATGATTACCATCCTGCTGCTATTTACCTAACTTTTTTGAGATTGTACTTCTATATCAAAGGTTATGTCAGCTTATTTCTTCTGGTGACTGCTTCTATTGAGAGCCATGTCTCACGACACTAAGTGAAAAGCCGTGCAGTAGAAGGAACATCAGCAATTGCACTGAGTATTAACTTCTAATATGGCATTGAGCAGCTTTTATGAAATACAGGCAGCTGATTCTAGAGTGTTAATTATTCTTGTTTCAGATTAAATTAAAGCTAACAAAGTAACAATGTCACTTTGTATCTGTAACAAGTAGCATGAAAAGATCATTGTTTTCTAAAAGATAACAAATAAGGTGAACACGTGCAGCAAGCAAAGAGCACTGTTGAAGGAAACTTATTTAACCAATTTTCTTTAAAAGTCATCTTTCATCTACTCCAGCTTCACAGCGCTTAGATTTTTTTTAGTCCGGCACCAATGTGCTATTCTGATTTTCTGTACATTCTCCATTCCTGTTGCCTCAAGTTCATCATTACTAAAGTAACCTCTCTGTAGAAAATCTGCTTTTGTAGGATTATAACATAGATTCTGTCACATTCAAGTATAAAATAGCCTTGCATCTCACAGGATCAGTAGTCACTGAAATATTCTGTGAACATGGAAGAGACCTAAGAGGAGAGAGAGAAAGAAAAGAAAACAGAATGGCACCTAAAAAATTTTACAGAAAAAGGCTTTTTCAAATGACTGAAGTCCAGAAAATATTAACTACAATGAAAGCTTATTGCAGAAAAATAATGGACTACTCTACTTAACAATATCTAAGCTTTAGTAATTCCTTTGGCTTTAATTACATGGTATTAATTTAATTGGAAGTGAATATGAATGTAGCATGCACAACATGATTTAAAATCTGCTGTAACTAAGCATTTTTGAATATGTCTTGTTGAATGCTAATTTTCAGAAACTATTAATTTGTGAGTCCAACAAAAATACATTGAATCCTGAATGTACTCTTATCATTAATTATTATGGTATTTTCCCCATTGAAAGCTTTCAGTATTCAAAAGAATAGGAAAAAGAAAATATTTTCTTAATTGTAAAAATTTGGGGAAAAGTTTGTTTCCCAAAAAGATATTTCCTCAGTTTTGGTGTGACTGAAAAATAGTTCCTTGTTCTGAGTGACCATAGACTATAAAACCATACAATGACAAAGCTGCATATCATAACAATATATAAACATAGGGAATAATAAATACATATCTTTAATTTTAAGAAACCAAGCAACAAAGAATACTACAGAAACAGATATGTATTCCATCAACAGCACAATATTACTTTTTCTTCCAGTTGTATTGTGTTGTAAGTAGGTACCATGAGTATTTCAGGAGTTTTAGATATTAAATGTGGCTGACTGCCTTTTTTAAAGTTCCATTTTGAAAACTGGGGTCTGCAGCTTTAAAGCAGATGCTTGTTATCTTTAAGAAGGTAACAAGGAAAACAATATGTCTAGGTCATTTGATACAGTGAATTTGGGCAGTATTGTTAGTGATAATACATCATAAAATCTATATGCTGGAGAGCAACTTTTTAAAAGAGCAGATGGTGATAAAGGTGAATGGCTTAAAGCTGAAAGAGGGCAGGTTTGGATTAAATATTGGGGAGAAATTCCTTTCTTTAGGGGTGGTGAGGCACATGAACAGGGTACACAGAGAAGCTGTGGATGCCTCAACCCTGGAAGTGTTCAAGGCCAGGCTGCGTGAATCTCTGAACTACCTGGTCTGTGAAAGACATCCCTGCCCATGACATGGGGGTTGGAACTAAATGGTCTTTAAGGTTCCTTCTAACCCAAATATTTCTATGATTCTATTATATATCCATATGAATTTTAAAAACCTTTCTCTGATGGGAAGCATTAATAGTCTTCAAGAACTAATTCTACAGTAAACTATTATATAAAAACTGGAGAGTAGTCAGTGAAAGAGGAAACCTCACTATGAATTATGAAATCTGGCACCACAGGTTAAAATTCTTGGGGGAAAGAAAAAAGAAAGAGAAAGAAAGAGAAAGAAAGAGAAAGAAAGAAAAAGAAAGAAAAAGAAAGAAAAAGAAAGAAAAAAATAAAGAAAAAGAAAATGCCACCTTAAAAGACCTTTTATAGCATATAATATACCATGTAGTAAGTTCATGCTAATATTACTGCTATGGATTTATATTTTTAGTGAGTGCTAAAATGCTGCATGGAGATTTAAAACTTCAATAAGAAATAAAATGGTTTGTTGAGGCCATTTACAGCTCACTTTAAGATCCGATCCAAATAATTTTTTTCCATAATATATTTTCCTGGAGCAAATGTTCCAGTCTCTTGCTATTAATTTTTATCCTTGCATTCTTTTAGTTTATGGGATTTTTATTGAAAAGTTTGGTTTGATAATCCAAACATATAATATTTTATTCATGAATAACCATAACATGGAATGAACAAAATCTTGATGCAACGTTTCGTTTTAAGTTTTGTTTTAAGATATTTTGGCTATGTATTATCTAACCAGAGTATATCTTTTGGGGCTGAATTTACAAATTTAATACAAAGGAGGATCTGCCTTGAAAATTAGGGCAAGGAATCCATAACAATTTGCAACTTTGTTTGACTTTTTATGACTGGTGCACAAAATTCTTAAATACTTTAAGACTAAAAAAAGAGGAGGAAGTCAGTTCAGCTATTGGAGGTTATCAGAAATTACTTCATGTAACTTCACAGAGTGGTTAGGACAGGTCTCATCAGATTTGTTTGTCTTTGTTTTTATCCAGTTCTAGTTTGTAAAAGATTCAAGATTATAAACTGTCCAAGAAGTCTCAGAAAACATTTCCCTCTGTTCTTTTTTCTTGCATGCACATTTTAATGTAGCCAAGGTTATAGTAGTAGTAGCAGTAGTAGTAATAATAATAAGTGATGGAATGAAATTTTTATTTAAAAATCCTTTTCAAGGGCTTCAAACATTAAGGTATAATCTTTTTTTGGCCTGAATATATTTCATCTCATCCAAGAAGAGTTTTTCTTCTTTTTTTTTAATTATAATGAACAGTTCATCCTTTCTTGCTCTGTGTATCTCTTTTAAAAGGAAAGCACCCATTCCTGTTTATGTCTGTCAGTAATTATAAAATACAGTTGTATGCAGTTACCACGTATTCTGATAAAATTACACGTAATTTCTGTATGTTTCAGAGTACCTTAAGATTCTCTTCTTGTATCCTTCCATGTTTTGAAGAAAATACAGTAAATCCCTTACATTTTCTCCATGAGTACAGGAAGAGGAGAACTACTCTGCTGATAGAAGTGAAATACTCACCATGTTCCAGGCAAGTGTCTATTTGACTCTCAAGCAAAAGGCCAAGTCTGCTTCAGAGGCAGTATGTTTTCCACAGAGATACGTTGGGCTTGGGATGAGTATAAAGTGTAATTCCTGAGATGGCAACTCAGCCCAAACACAGGGAGCATATACAAGAGCTTATGAGTCAGAGGTACCACCGAGTATTCAGGAACAGAATAACAAACACAGCACAAATGAAAATAAATTAGTTCAAATCTGAATTGAATTAATTCAAATTTTTTGTTCCAAAAAAAAGTGATTTTGCTATTAATTTTGGTCATATCCTCTGTCATCTTTCTGTCTCATGCAGTTTAGAACAATTTTTTGCCCTTAATGGTAATGTCATTGGTGTTACAAATCTGTCATGAATCACAGTGGCATTATTCTTTCTTCTACAGATCTGAAACCCGAGCTTTAAATTTTACTGCCAGGGATCAATAGGATATGCAGAGCCATGAGTTTGTACTTAATGAGCTTCCAATGTCCTTTCTTTTCTCCTCATGCATGCACTAGGGAGTCATTATACTTCCCAAACTGTTGGCCCAGAATTGCATATGGAGAAAGCATCCCAACTTCAAAAACTCTAGAGGAGCCTTACAAGCAGTGTACTAGAGAAAAAATCAGTATGAACTCTGTGTAGACTGTACAAGAAAATCCAGTAAATGTGTACAAACTGTGCACTACCTGGGTTGCTATTGTTTTCATGGTGGTTAAAATGGCTGATTTTATATTGTCATTGCTGTCTAGTTATTCAAGGTTCCACTTCTAAAATTTGTCATCACTTCCGTCATGAAACTGCAGTTGGTAAGATAGGGAAAAATTGTCACAATTTTTCTCTCTAAGTAATTAAATTTTTTTAATAATTAAATTTTTAATTAGAGCAGTCCCAGGTGCTTCAATGTCTTTGCGTCTTTGAGGGGAGGGGGGAGAGAGAGAGCATGATAAATTTAAAATGGTTAAAAATTAGGAAAGTGGGTTTGAGGAAAAGAAACTTCAAAGTGTACAACCTCACCCAAAGATCCAGTTCTGACTTGTCAAATTAAAATTAGCAGAGAACATGTTGCATTTACATTAACACTCTTTGAGGGCAACATTTCCAACTGTGCCTCTGCAGCAAGAAAATACTGCATTCCTATCAGGGTTGAACACTCTGCTCTTTACCATCCATCTCTCTGGAAATGCTTTCTTTTTGTGAAAGAAAGCTTTAAAATATATTTGCAGTAATACAACCTACACATAATTTTTATGTCTGCCGTTGCCTTTTTTTTATAGATTACCAGTCCTCCAGGGCAATCCTTCTACATGATATTGCAGTCAAATCCAATGCTGTATCTATAATATCACTGCCTCTTTCACAGATATTTTAGGTTCTCCTGTGTCCCTTCCATTATTGCTCAGCCTTAAAGCTGCTTCAACACCAGAATGAATTTATCCTTATATTACTAGACAAAACTGCTGCTATTCTTTCCATTATTTGAACAGCTATTGAGCTGCACAAATGTCATTAACTATGGTTCAACCAATAAATCATGAACTTGAAAATATTTGAGTATACTGTTTCAGTAGTTCTGCCTTATTAAGCCTGAGAGCACCTTTTTATTGTTGCCTTGAATTTCTAACAAATGTATAATCTCCTAATCTCCTCAGGCCATCCAAGGCTCTTCATCTGGGATTTATTTCTAGAAAATCTTCAGACCTGAGTTCAATTATGTGAGAATCAGCGTTTATTTAATTTTGTTTTCCACTGACTTTTAAAATATAAACTTTCAATTTCTTAAGCACATTCCCAAATACTAAAATAGTTATTTAGAAAGATAAGCTCACAATCTGCTGCTGAAAGGTGACCTTTCCAACCTCAATCCAAATTGTCCAGTCTCATCCATTAGATCCCTGCCTCAGATGAGGCAGGGATTTTAACAAAATTTTAACAAAAACAGACAAATATGACATAAACTCTAGAAAGGATTATTCTTGACCTTAACCTAAATCTAAGAAACTTTATTTAATTTTAGTGCTACTCTTAATCCTTTGCTATTTTCCCTGCATTTTTAACTCAGTGTATTCATTAGAGAAGATATTTGGTCGAGGTGTTTTAGAAGCATCAGTGAACATGATATGCCATTTTTCAAAGACCAAATTTAGATCTTCTTATCAGAAAATTCTTACTAAAGGATGCATCAATAAGATGCTTAATGCAAAAATGGGAGTGTCCTTTTTTATGCTTCAAATAAATTTTAAAAAATTAAAAACACAACAACACACATCCCAACCAACACCAGAAGCAACTTCTATAGCGGAGTAATGCACCCCCTACACCGATTGGGTGTTTCTATATAAGGAAAAAGTTTCAGTTTACTCCTTGACTTGTTAGGAAATTCATCTGGAAGGTTCTGTACATGTCCCTCTGTAACTGGCTGAGTGCCAAGAGAGAAACACCTGTTGGACCTTTCCTCTGTCCATCAAACCCTGTAAGGTTTCCTATTGGAAGTTTTCAAATAGAACCATCCTTGAACGTTGGGTAGAAAAGGGGACAGAACAATAGAACCAACAGCATTCTCTAGGTGTTGTAACAGGTGTGAGATCTCCTTACAATGTGCACGGTTTATATATTTTGTTTCTGTATTATTTTCTTTCATTTATTAAACCCTTTTGATTTACAAGACACTCTAGACCATGCTGTTTCTCATTATTATTTATAGGCACAAATATGAACAGGCTGGACCGTGCAGATCATACGGTAAGAATCACCATACTGTACCTGTTAGGTCTTACTTCAGTCTTCTGAATTGGGGCATATTACAGAAGTAGTTAGTGCCACCTACACAGAAATGTATTTGTACAGGCCTGTGGCTGTGTAAGTAGAAGTGGTGGGTATGAGTAGCACAGCCACAGATTCCAAGCAACCTTAGGCTTCTGCTGCCATTAGAGCAGCCTTCTTCATGTATCTCCTTTCACCTGGCATAAAGTCAATCAGCCAGCTGAGTCAGGCACACAAATTCAGTTCTCCTGGGTGGTGTTTCAGGAAATTCCCATACTTTACAGTTATTTCTTAGAGTGGGAAGCTTGCACAACTTAAGACAGCGAGGGAGAGATCTCCACTTGCAGTCTTACCACTCTGCTCACCACCCTGCCACAGATCCCTTCTCCACCACCACAGCAAAAGTGAGTATTGCTCTCATCAGTCAAGAAACCAAAACACATTTTGTTCCTCCTATTCTTTTCTTTAACAGCAAAATATGGGACAGGTCATTTCAGTTTTGTTCAGCCTTTTAAGATGCTCTGTCTTATGTTCTTTAAATTGTCTTCCTCTACAGAATACTTTGATACAGAAGG
>WEIU01009866.1:122179-140066 GCA_013389925.1 Aegithalos caudatus
AAAAAAAAAAAAAAAAAAAAGGCTGTAGAAGATTTGATCAATGGTAGCAGAAGAATTTAATTTCAGGTTTATTTAGCAAAATCAAAGAAAGCTCCTGCTGTCAAGGCGTGACAATTGTTCTACTCCTTCTTGCACAAGTGCCACTTCTTAAGTACTTTTCCAGAATTATACACACAGACACGTGCCCCGAAAGCTTGATGGATGGCAGTGGACATTTCTGGTTAGGACCTTTTTTCAGGTGTGAATTTCAATGAGCAGTTAAGAGCCCAGGGAAAGAAGAAAAGTTTGTGGGAAGTTGTCTTGATTTAGGGAGGAAATTTTCAAAGGGATCCTTCTAGAAGGCAGATTTAAGCGTCCCCTCCCCCTAGCAGTTTGGGAAAAGATTCCCTTGGAGAAAAGTGGAAAAAAACCTATTTAACAAGCAAAGTATTCACAAGAATTTAAAAGAATAATATTAAACAATTAAACAATAAAACCTCTCACTGTTCTGAGGAGATGGCAAATTCAGAAAATCCTTGTTGTGAGGTGTAGCTCAGCTCGCTCAGCTCTCAGTCAGTCCCTCCTGCACTGGAAAATGTCAAGGCCCAGCCCTGATGGGCCACAGGTGTGAGCTCCTGGTGTTTTTTGGGGTCTTCAGTTCAGAGCAGGGCTGATCAGTTCCAAGAAAAAGAAAAAATACAGTCCAGGGAACTTCTCCACCTCAGCTAGCTAAAAAACTAATTTAAAAAGCAAAGGAGAGCTCTCTCCTGCTGTCCATGCTGCAGCCAGCACAGTCCCTGAGAGAGGGCAGGCAGTGAGTGCAGTGTCTGCAAACAAACTGTGCACTGCTTCTCCCCTTCGGTCTCAGAACCAGGCTTAAAGGTGCAGAGCTTTATAGCCAGCACAAACAGAGCAGCAGCTGGGGATACAAGAATCATAGTCACACTAGAACAGAAGCCACACTTAAATGCAGTACCCAAATTTCTGAAGATTTTTGTGCCTTTTTTTTTTCTTTTTTAAATGAAATTAGAAGAGTGATGGTACTCTTATATGAAGAGCAGGAATAGACAAACTCACAAGATTACTGAATTAGAGACAATGCTGTTCTTGCAAGCCATGAGAAAAACATTTGATGAAGTCTGCACATTCTTTAACTACCCCCAAAGCTTCCTCCTTTGCAAGGATCTCTATATTTTAAATCTAATATTCCCTTGCCTAACAACAATTTTTCCTCCCAATTCAATTATGGCATTGATCCATGTTGCAAATGTGCAATGAAGCTTATTTTCACTGCAGGTTGCATACCGTTTTTACAACTTTATCATTTGCTGTGCTTCTGCATGTGCTTTAGTATTTGTTGTTAATGTTACAGAAAAGTTTTGTTTTCATTAGAATAACAATAATTTTAAAACAAATATTTGCATATTTAGGGTAGGTGGCAGTGTAGGTTGAGAGGTGTCTATTATGTCATACAGTAATACAGTCTCTTGTGGTTCATTACAATACACTCTACAAATTATGAGTAATCTACTTCCTACCAAATGAAATTTGCTTTCAAAGTTTTGTTCAAGCATAATTGTACAGGGAATAGGCATAGAATAGAAAAGATTCAAATTTTAAAAAGAGCTGTTTGTGTCACAGAATATTTGACGTGCTTCACTAAACATTCTAAAAATGGCAGCAGTCATATATGACAGAAAAGCAGAATATTCTGTATTTCCCTAATTACTTGTCTAGTGTGGAACATTATAGTCAGTGTATATGTAACACCTAGAGATGGGGTTGATGTTAATTCTGAAACTTAATCGATTTTGGTTGTCTCATCTTGATAAGGAAGAAATAAAGTTACTGTTTTACTTGTGAGGCTTAGATCATGTATCAAATTGCAATAAATATGTAATACTTGTATGAATCCATAAAAAATACCTACCTAGAAAATAACTAAGAAACAAGTATTTCTTTTTCCTGTTTTTCCTTGTCGTTTCCCTTGGTTGGAAGGAGACTGGCATACGTGACAGAAAGTTATATTAGAAATTTAAATACAACACCAAATTATTTAACTGGTTCAGCAGCTCTTTTATTTCCTTTTCTCGAGGAACTCCTCTCTGTAGATAACTAATTAATGGGGACTAATCCAAGTGGATCCCAGCCTGGCTTTAGCCAGGACCGTAACACAGCCCACATAAAATCTTCAAATCTTCACAATTTTTTATTTAACTTACTTCTTTCTCTAAGGATTTAGACAGATGCAGTTTGGTTTTTTGTTTTTTTTTTTTTTTTATTTGGTTGTTTTTTTAAGGGTGAGGGAAAAAGTGGGCTTTAGTGAATTTTATGTTACGTATTTGTATTGGTTTAGCACAGCCTGGCATTGGGTAGCAGGGGGCCCACAAAGACACCTCCTGTGAGAAGCTGCTGGAAGCTTCCATCATGTCCAGCAGATCCAATCTCTGATGGCTCTGATGATGGACATGATGCTGGCCAAAACTGGGTGATGAGAAAGGCTGGTAATGCCTCTGTGATGACATATGTAAGAACAAAATCAAAACAAAGTCACAGGGGAGTAGGTCAGAACATGTGAGGCCTCGAAACAACAGGGAGACACCAAGGCCAGTGCAGAAGGACGGGCAGGAGCTGGTCCAGGCACCAGAGCTGAGATTCCTCTGCAGGCTGTGGTGAGACCATGGTGAAGCAGCTGTGTCCCTACAGCCCGTGGATCCATAAGGGATGCAGAGATCCACGCACAGCCCATAGGGATCCACAGGGGTGCAGGGATCCACCCTCAGCCCGAGGGAGAGGTGCCCATGCCGGGTGGGTGGATGCCTGGAGGAGGCTGTGATCCAGTGGAAGATCCAGTGGAGAGAGGGTCCTTGTTTCCAGGCTGGAACAGCCTGTCCTTGGAGAGCTGCACCCCGTGTAGGAGTGACCCAGGCCGCAGCAGATTCGGGAGGGCTGTGTGCTGTGGGAGGCCCTCACACCGCAGCAGTTTTTACCTGTGGTAAAAGTGCCCACAGTACATACAAAATTACTGCTTGCAGGGGAGAGATGGCATTTGAAACAATGTTGATTTTTGTTGATTCTACAGCACTGATCACTGCAGATCTCTCTCATTGGAATAAAAGCAGTGAAAGTTACCTACATTGAATTTCGGTCCTTATAAAATGAGACTGAAAGTGATGTCAAATATGCAGTGCTAGACAGGCTGGAACATATAATTTTTCTCTTTCACTTATTGCTTCCTTTGGATACCCTAAAAATCCATTCTTTTTCCCACTGTCAAGTGGTATTAAATGTGGGAGACTTTTTAATTATTTTATTTTTGAAGTTTAATAACCTTAAGTCCCACATCAGCACTTGTTTTCATTTCAGTTACATAGATGGGAAGGTTCAGTGGGAGAGAAAAAGTAAAAGCTCTGATGCAGGGTGGGAACATCTGCCTTCCTCTGCAGCATCACCTTGCAAAGCTGCACAACTGCCAGGCTTTCTGTGATACCTGAGCATGAACATGATGTGTGGTGTGGGAACACAGCTCAGATTCCTGAACTCCCAGCAGTGATGTTCTGCCTGTGTGCCATTCCATTTCAGGGGATGTTAGGAACAGCACACATTTTGTGCTGCAAGGCACTTGGGGTCAGACATTAAGCTCTGCTGAACTAAAGGATATTTGTCAGATCAGCTTTGTAATGGGAAATGGACATAATTCAAGTGTTATAAACAGCAAAACTTAACCATTTGGAAAAGTGTGAAGAAAAGGAAGTGGTAGAAAGGGAAGAATTTAAATGCTAGTCACTAGATCAAATTTATAGACTAGATATCCTTTATATTCCTTATTCATCTGTAGAGCTAGTCTGTCAAGTTTAAGTAAAGAATTTACATACATCAGGAGGCACTACATAAAAGCAGGTAAGAATTACTTATAATTGTTCCTTCCAAATATGCTTATAAAGTCTGCTGTTTAAATTTCTTCAATTATCTATGTCATCACTGTAAAAATATCTGATAGAGTATGAAATCCCTATTTTCACATTCTATTTCTGATGACATCCCTCAGGAAGACACAACTTTCCTCTACATTTCTCTTCTAAGACTAAAACTTGTCTGCAATAATGCCATTATAGCATTAACATTGTAATTTTGTCAAATATAACTACATCATACTGTGAAGTGTTATGAAAAAATGTAACACTTTTCTAGATGTTATTTTAACAGAAGACTCATGAGTGTTGAAGAATGGAGCCTATAGAAAATAAGAGGTTCTTCATGTTCTGTAACCTTACACACATGAAAATCCCTGAACACATAGACAGTCCTCGACAGAGTCCAGAAGAATCAAAGTATGCCATGCAGTCCTGCTAAGTTCATTGAGCTGGAATGAACTAATACAAGTTCATAACAGTGTTAGTTGATCTCTGCTCTGTAGAAAACTGTGGAATAAAGTTGGAAATCTGAAATTGTGGGGAACTCCATTTATGCAATGCTAATGGTCATTGCTATTGGAAAACAAGAATATTTGAAGTGTACTGGAAAAGAAAGAATTCCTTTATTTTATTTTTTTTTTCTGTTCTCCTGCTTTAAAGTACTGTAATAAGAAAATTTATATATTAGCCAGCCTTTTCAGAAAGCATTAAAATCAGCAGTAGATACCACTTTCAACAGAACACAGACCAGGATGCACTGGACTAAAGATAAAGGGAAGATTTAAGATCCTAATTTATAGAAAAATCACTGAATATGAAGTCAAAACCATCTCAAAGTACAAGGTAGGAGAGCAAAACTAAAACTTTATATTCTACCATATGGCTGTTGGTGAGAGCACAGATAGAAGCAGTCTCTCTCTCCTGATCCAAGCACATAACTGAACTTGCCACCCATCTCCAGCTGAAATGCCCAGGTGCAAAATAAAGATTTGATCCTTTGACCCTTGAAGGATCACTAAGCAGAATGTGACCCTCCCTTATACTCTTCTACGTAATTTCTGAAACACCTTTACAGAGCCATTATAAGGGGTCCCAGATGGTACCCTTATCTTCTGCATCAGTGTAAGGACAAAATGTTCAATTTATATGACAATTTATGTTACATGAATTTTTGTAATTTTATGCAATGTGCAATACACACACTAAAGGTTTCTATAAATGTCCTCAGAAAGAAAGATACTCTTCCAGGACTTTGCTGATTCTTCACATCTTCAGTGTTACTTTTGCTCAAATATCACTCCTTAATATTTAAAATAAGATATGCAGAAAGTGTTTATTTTATGTGCAATTCAAGAATATCATTAGTATTTTGCAGTCAAAACCTGCATAAAAGTACAATACCACCAAGAATTTTGCTCTTAACTGAATTATGGAAAGGGAGTTATTTACTTTATCTTCACTTCACTGAAAGTTGAGATTTCAGCTTCTGGCAAGCAGTTCTGTTTACTGTTCTCATTATTGAGTTCTGTATCAACTCAGTTTTTATGTGTTTAATACATTGGTGGGACCTCTGTTAATTCTCTCTTTTTCTGCCCTCGGCTGCATAATGGGAATAAAGTAGGTGGAATGGCAAGATGAACCGAAAAGGAAGAAAAAGAAGATAGAGGAGAAAGACAGAGATAGTATGTGTGCCTGTGCATGAGGAAGGGGATGGGGAAAAAGTAAGAAAAGGAAAAGAAAATCCCGTTGTCCTGTGATCCCAATCACGTCCTTAGTGCTGCTTTGGTATGGGCTTTTAGTCACTCAACTCAGTCCTCAAACTGTAAAGAAAGAAATAAATTCCTTTCATGAGATCAGCAATGTTTTTTTCTGTTTAAACATTGTTCGGAGAGACAGACAGAATGACTGCTCTTATCTGCCTTTCTTTTGTGCTTCATCTCAGTTCTGGTCTCCTTAACCATGTCTGCAAGCAAAACACATCATGTTACATTTCCAGAGGCTCTCATGTCACTGTAATGATGCATGGCATCCTGTTAAGGCCTTCCCATTAAACACAGAACTGAAGGCAATCTTAGCTGTATTCCTGGGGTGGCTACAAAGATTGAAATACTGAAGATTACTGAAAGCAATGAATCAAAATGACTACAAGCTGGTTGAACAGAAGAGACATATGAATAAAATGTGCCAGACCTACTTTGCATGCTCTGTAACCATTTACACCATTTCAAAATGAGACACAGACATTTCTATTCAGGTATAATAACATTTGGACAGTCTGGCCTCCTGAACTCTGTTCAAAAGCAGATACTCACCGTCTGCCCAATTAGAGACATTATTATCCTCTTACATGCCAGGAACTTCAGATTCTATAGACCTATTCTGTAGATCTACTTGCTCTATGTGTCTTGAAGTTCCTATAGAAAAAAAGGAAATAAAATATATTGTCAAATGAGCCATTTGACCATATTTCACTCATTGTATGTCTGGGTTAGATGGAAGTAATGTGGTTTTAGATATACTCGTTTCTTTCTCTTGATCATTAAATGATTTAAGAGTTTTTTGCACCGACGGTGTCATTGATATTTGACCACATCTGTTGTCACATTGACAGAATTAGCCAATATTCTTGTTAAAAACAAGTGATTAATCAAATGTCAGCACAAAGCTTAACAGATTCTTCATAAAAATTCCTCAGCTTGAAATATCTCATGTAAATTAGTCAGTGAGTACTTTAAAGAAAAAGCACTTTTATATGAGCAGTATTGATTCATATCTTAAAGCAGAGATGTGAAAGAGCCCTAACATTTGGCAGAAAAAGAGTATGGTAGTTTAACCATATTTAGAAATGAGGAATTTCTAGGAAAAAAAATTCTCCCTTCCTGAAGAAAATAAGGTCATTAATATTGTCTCTATTTTTTTAATTCAGTATTCAGGCTAAATGTGTTCAGGAGTTTGTATTTTACTCTTTGATAAATAAGAAGCGTTAAGGATACAAAAGAGCCTCAGACATCAGGCATTTAACAACCTGAAGAATTGTGCACAGGTTAGCATTGATTCTCAGTATTCTCTGTCAAAGTAAAGCCAGTGGCTCTGCATATGTTTGTAGCTACAGGAGTTTGATTCATGTTTCTTAAGCATACTAGATTTGAAGATGGTGGGCAAAACTTTATTTTTGTTTGTTCGTTTGTAGAAATGATAAGAGAAACGGCCAGTTTCTCTATCTTGGTTTGCACCTGAATCACAGAATCATAGAATCTTTGGCTGGAAAAGTCCTCCAAGATTATTGTATCCACCCATAAATCATGCTCTGCCAAGTCCACTAAACTATGCCCCTAAGTGCCACATTTACATGTAGCAATGCTACACAGGAGCTTTTCATTAGTCTGAGGTGGGGCAGTTTCGCAGGTCATCTTTCTAATATCTTTAAGACTTGAATTCTTGTAGGAGATTTAAAAAATCCCAGAACTCATCCATTTTCCTAAAGCTCAGTTACTTTGGGCAGTGCCTGTTGATGTGTAAAGCAGTCAGCATTGCTTCTGAAGAGAAATTTAGGTTCCTTACTCATTGTACCATCTTCCCAGCAGTTGTGACTCAGTAGCAGATCATCTTACTGCTTCCTCCTCATCCATGAGCAGAAAAGAACAGTTTTCTTCTGACATTTCAAACTCAGCCATGCAGAGCAGCTTAACAAGTCAGTATTTCTCTCTGACATCTGTCTTTTCAGCTTCAACGTTTAGATTCTGGCTGAAGATTGATTTCTTCTTCCTTTTCAAAACTCCTCAAAAGCCATAATATCTTGGTCTGAGATAATAATCTGGTATGATAGGTGTGTGCTGGACAAACATTAGAAAAGCTTCCCATTTGTCATCAAATCCATCTGAAACCAATGTGAAGGGTATACTTGGGAATAGTCTGTATTCCTACGATTCCTTAGGACATGAGGAGCAGGGTATTTCAGAGCAGTCATTGACTTGTGCCACACGGCTGTGCTCACAGAGATTGTTCTTGGGTTGACAGAAGGCAGATCTGTCTTAAGTGTGCTCTGATGCACCCCAGGTGTTCAGTGGTACAGTGAGCTCTCTCCCACACCACACCTGTCTTCCCAGGTGGCTGTCACCTTCCTGAAGATTGTCCTTAACACAAGAACAGATGAAAGCTGGGGTCTGATTGTGTAGGCAGCTTTGTCATCTGTGGGTTATTAAATACAGTTTTTTACTCCAGGAAGTATAAGCTTCTAACTCTAGCCAGAAAACTGTAAGCACGGATATATATGTGCTTACTCAGTGTTCATACAACCCAAGGAGGATGTAACCATCAGGAATACCAGTGATAAGAAGCAACTAAGTTAATAAATCACAAGTAATCTTTCCCTTCCCCCACACACTCTATTTAGCCTTTGCAGATGTACCCCAGTTACATTCGTAAAAATGAGAAATGTGGACCACCATGATATTTCTGTATCCTTAGCTGTTATATATATGTGAGAATAGCAAATTATAGGGAGCTGAGTCATTTTGCTAAGCAAATTTCATTTGGCTAAGCCAAATCACAAAATCACAGCTGTTTTTCACCAGAAAGAGTTTCCCAGGAAAGGTGTTACAGGTAAGAAATAAATGTTCCCTCCTAATGTCCTGGACGGAGAGAGAGGCTTTCTGGGAGGTAGTACTTAGGTTATAGTGGATAACCACTGCCAAGTTATCAGCTACCCTTCCTCATCCTTTTTATGGTCTACATACCCAAACCCAATTGAGTAGAGCTTTATATCCTTGTGTAAGCACTTAGTTTTAAGAAATCACACAATGCTTATAGAAATAGAATTCAAATGCAGTCTCAAAGAATAGAGTGGCTGTTGTGCTCATGAATCAGAGGATACATATTATGCTGCTTCAGAGCAAAATGGAATACAATTTTGTCTTCTAAGGGAGATGAAGTGAACACCAGAGCAAGTTAAACAGTACATGCTGTGAGCCTCTACAGAGGAAAAATAGTGTCAAAAACCTTAGCCAGAGGTTAATTGATAATCGGTTTAATTATTCATTTGTTATTAATGATTACTAATGAGAAACATTAGAATAATCAATGTTCCAGCCCAGTGCTTTGCCAGATGTCATGTTAATTGCAACTGAAGATAGCAGTAGCTTAGCAAAATACAGAAACAATTAGCATGATTGACTCAAAGCCACCTCATGCCTCTCTGGAGCATTGTTCTAGCAGCACTACAGAGCAGTATAAAATTGTCTGGGTTTGCAGAGTGGGAAAAGAACATTTCTAATAGCCTTTGTTATGACCCAGATTTTTCTCATAAAAGGTAGAAATTACGGTAAGTCTGACACAAGCAAATACATTTGCTCAGAGAGATCACAATCACAAGCTCATATGAGAGGAAATACAAAATAACCTACAGTGAATAAAATGCTAACATGGGTAATGGCTAATTGAAATTAAAATCTACTCTTTCCCCCACAAAAAATTTGTTGAGCTTTAATATTCCCAATGAAATTTCACTCTTAAATTATGCTTTATGACCTGGAACAACCATAAACCACTAAAGTACCATGTTGTTATTCAAAATATGCAAAGTAGCTTCTTAAACTACAGGTATTGTAAAATGCTGAGAAATTAAATTTTATTTTATGCAGAGATGAGATTTCATTTCATAGTTGAAACAGGAGCTTTCATCTGGTTTAGACAGGTAAACTGCAGTATGGGATGAAACCAAAGTAGCATATGTACATCAGATAAAACTTCCCCTCACATAACATTGTCTCTCTCTCCATGACCAATTTGATCATCAGCCACAAGATGAAAGCTAGAATGTTTGTCTCCACATCAGGGAACCAGGCGGCTCTGCTCTAACCCCAGACTTGCTTCTGTTATTCAGTGGCTCCAAGACACAGGCTTTAGGATCAGAGAGTTCAAAGCAGTAGTGCCAACAACAATCACAGAAAGAACTGGGAATGGCACACCTAACACCAGTCCATGCAAATCTGAACAAGGTTCCTGAAAATTAAGCAAACACTGAGTCTACCTAATGTATGTGTCTGAGGTTTTTAATCAGCCATGAGCAGTGGGATACCATACAATCTGGTGTGATCAGATTATAATCTTAAATGAACACAAAACTATTCTTTACTTGACACTGACACTGAAAATAGGATGATTTTTTTTTATTCTTATTGGAAAAGATGGTTAAAAGCACATGCACTGTGGGTCACGTTTTCTGAGTCTGTAAAGTTTTCAGCCTGTCAGTGGCTGATTCTTCCTTCCCTTGGGAAGATTTCTTCTTTCCAGGACAGTTCTTGTAAATAACCATTCTATTTTCATAACATTTCTAAGTTCTCATAACAAGTCCAGTAGTGTAGTGGCAAGCATTTCTGCCTTACAAGCTGTCAACCTGGGTTCAATTCCCACTCTAGTAAAAACTAGAAAGACAGCCAAACATACACAACTGGACAAGTCATCAGCCTTTTTATAACATGCTGCACTAAAAAGGCACAGCATTGGTCTGTAAAATTGACACCTCTCTCCATTGGCTAAGTAACAGAAACCACACCTGGCAGAGAGATTGATATGAGAACTTAGAAATGTTATGAAAATAGAATGGTTATTTACAGGAACTGTCCTTGAAAGAGGAAATCTTCCCAAGGGAAGGAAAAATCAGCCACTGACAGGCTGAAAACCTTACAGACTCAGAAAACCTGACCCACAGTGGGTATGCTTTTAACCATCTTTTCCAATTGTGTGCAATCCTCTGCACAAACCACAGTTTCTAATCACAAAATTCTATGTGGCAATCAAAAATCATTGATTCTGTCTGCTTCATCTGATTAGCATGTGGTGAAGGTGAGAAGTTTCCTTGTTGGCTTGTGCCCCTGGAATGCTCTCCTGGTGCTAAAGGTAACATGACCAGCACTGAAGCTGCAAGGAGTGAAGGACATTGATCAAAGGGAAGATTCTGCTACAAACATCCATTTCTGTGATGTCTCTTGGGTACCTGCTGATGTAAAGCTGGCACCTGCTGCTGAAGTTTAGTCCTTAAGTTATATTATTTATCTAGACAGAGGTAAGGTTTGTCAGTGCCTTATCCATATATCAAACACTGTTGTGTTGTTTTCAGCAGAGGAACACAGGAAAATGCTACAGTAGTCTAGAAAAAAGGATTCTGACAAGTCTTTCTCCACGAGCTTTCTCACTGTTGTAGATGTGACATGCAAAAAGTCTTGGGCTTCAGGGCAAACTGGCCTAAAATTCATGAGATTGAGCTGGTAAAGACAGAAGACAGGCAGGAGTCTACTGGAGTTTCATTATCAGCACAAATCCATATTTTGGTTCCTTTTCATATATTTATATATATATACATATATATGCAGTTTGTTGTATTATATCTCCAGTATCTGGTGATTGCTTTTTATAATCAGTCATTATGTCTGCAGTATATTTTTTGATTTTAATATAACAAAGTGCAATTGGTGAGTGGAGTCTTAAAATAATGGAGAAACTGTTCTTCAAGCACTAACAGAAATCCTTTCAGGCATTTCACTCTACCCCAGAGAATATAGAAGCACTAATCTAAGAAATAAATAAAATAAAACAAAACATGTTTGCTTTTTTGTCCCTTTTTTGGCTTTTCTTCCATGATGCATCTTCTGGAATTTTCTTTTTATGTTGGGAGTTTAATTTTTGCCTCTCAGTGATGTTTCTTTTTTGTTTGTTTGGGTTTTTTTAATCTGGAAATTTGATTGTGAAAATCTGCTCACTCCCTCCTTTGCAACATGCTGGCTTTCACAAGAGAATCTGTACACTCAGCAAGAACCCTATCAGTTTAATGGATTTGGTGACATAATTATCAGTGTTTCACATGTTTATGGGAGCAACCTGAAATAATTTAACAGTATTCCAATTATTGCATATAGATTACAGCATTAAAATTTTACTGAACATTTAATTTCCTTTTGATAGCAGCAAAAAATCACAGAAATCAGCAAGTAGCAGCTATTAGTTAAAAGAGAAAAGTAAATAAGGAACTCTCACATGAACATGTCTTTGAAAATCAGAGTTCAACCATACCACCAAGTGAATTTCCAAATAAGACTTGAAAGACTGACTAATGTGGCTTGGATAGATAGTCTATATGTTTATGTATCTATTTTTATAAGATCTCCAAAAGAAAGCAATTCACAATGTTGCTGTTTCACTTTTAGTATTCCTCCAAGAATTAGAGAGTTGTTTTTTCCCCTTAACTGACTTAAATTTCTTTTGATGATTGCTGAGCAGATTTTAGCACCTATTTTGTTATACATGAAGAAAAAAATTATAATTGTTCTCTTCAGAAAGAAACAGTAATAGTAAAGAAATTAAAAATTTCTCTTTGATGAAGACTTCACATATCCAAAATCAAATCTTGTTTTCCAGCAGTTGATCTAGAAGAAGCCATTTTTCTTTTCTAAAAATCTGACATTTCTTCATGCATTAGACAGTTATGCTGCTGGGTTTTCACCATTTTATACCAAATTATAAGTTTTCTTCACAAATATCATAATGTAATCAATAAACCTTCCAGGATTTTTGTTTCCTTTTCATTAATTGCAAAATTCCTTCTGCATTCTCTCAACCATCATGTCTTCCTTTTCCTATCCACGATATCTCTTGTCTCTTACACATTGTTCTGGGTCTCACTTCTTTACTACCTCCTGATACTTATGGTTTAGTAGATGTCACATTAAGACTCTTTCCAGCATGCATAATACTTTCTTTTTTTTTTTTTTTTTCCCCTCAGGAACTTACCCACAACCTCAACAGCATGCTTTTATTTAGATTCAGGCTACATCCACACTGTCCCTGGGAACACAAGGTATGGAGCAGATGAAGTGCATCCTATTTTCTGACTCAGCTGAATGCATGCCACCATGGAGCAGAGAAGGCCTGAGGCTTAGCACTGCATGGCTGAGCCACCATAAATGCAGGCTGAGCTCAGGCTGCTCACAGACCTGCTTCTCCCTCTGGCCCTCTGTGTCAGACCCTTCTGCAGGAGATCCTTGTCAGCCTACATGCATCTGTGCACGTTTTAAGTACACCAGGAAAGAGCTTGTTGAATTTTATTCTCTGTTACCTTTCACATTAGAGAACATTTGGCACTGCTTCCACATTTAATGCCTTTCCATGTGGATTCTTCACCAGCAAAAAAAATACATGAATGATTTGCAAGGCAGGGCTGGGACATTCCCATAGAATCCAACTACCGATCTTTGTTGCTGACTTTAGTGAGACATTTTTGTGCTCTGCATTTTTGAGGTCTCTGCCTCAATGCCTATTGATATGTTAAGTTACTTTGCAAACACAGCCACCACAAGAAAGTTAGTTCAAGTAAAATACATTACAATTTTCTTATTGTAACACAATGAAGCATAGCAATGATACTTGTTACAGTTTGGGTCGTTGCAAATCATTAATATTAACTTTTCAACCTTTTAATATGTGTTGATAAAGTAAAAACAAGGTGGCTAAGAGTAGTATTTTCCCATGTTAAGAGCATTTTGTCTGACAATGTAGATGAAAAAGATGTCAATATATTAGCTTATGGCTGTTCTAATTTTTTGTCCTGCACAGTTTCAAACACAGACTACAATAAATTACCGCAGATAGGTTTTTACTTTAGTATTTTGATGGATTGTTCAACTTTAGGGCATAAATCAGAACTTACAGACATTCATATGCCAGTTTTGGAAATCACCAAAAATTCAAATGTAAGATTTGTCAAATCTCTTCAATGTAGGAATACCTATTGAAAGTGAAAATTAATATAGTGCCAGAAATAACCTGGTTTGGAAAAGATTTTTTGACAGCTTTATGGCTTATGAACATGTTGGATTTCACCATCACTATACATCTCAGTCTGTTAATGAGTCATTACTGTTTTAGCAGAAAATGCATGTCATTTCAAAGCAAAGACAGAGATCGTGATTTGGACAAGAGATCATCTCCTTAATTTTCCATGTGATTTTGCCAGAGGCAAGAAGATACCACAAGTATAAAGTAAAGGTTATTGGCAATTGAAAAAATTGTTACAGTTTATGAGAACTAATTCATTTGTGATTTCGTACTAAACTGTTGTCCTTAAGATTCCTTCCTTGTTCTATTTAATCTGTTATGCATTTATATTACAACAGGTCTTGGAGATAAGTCAGCAGAGATGTTCTTCCTTTCCCTTACCCATGGATGAATAGCACAGAGTTGACACAAGGCAGTAGCAGGTACTGTGGCCCAGATTTTACTAAAATGAAGGGTATTACATGAAGACTGTTTTGATAGACACCCCTGACTCTGTGCATCCATGGGAGTCAGTCCATCTGGGCATATATTGCCTTCAGGGGAGAAGTCAAACACAAGTCTCCTCTTGCCCTGCCAACCCTCCTCCATTTCCCTTTCCAGGCTCACTGCAGGTTAGCACCAGAGAGCCAAGACATGGACACAGAGGATATCCAAGGATTTTAGCCTACAGCTAACATGAAAACATGGCTCCAACACCTAAAGCATGTGATTCAAGTTTCCTAACAGTGCATTCCTTAGGGGTAGCATAAAATCATCTTTTTCTTCTCATATCTCTTCATGTAAGAAACACTTTGGCATAAAATTCACTTATGGAATGCAACCTAAGACGAACTCACGCTTTTATTCTAGGATCCTTCCATATGGTTCAAAAGGATTTGGTTTTGAACAGAGCAAGAAGCACATACCACATACATTTTAAATCATAATAAATGTGGAGTAATGTCATATGTGCTGAAAAGTCAAGGCACAGCAGAAAAAAAGGTGAGTCTCTGTTGAGCCTAATGAGACTGCTGGTTTCTGCTACAGAACAGCACTGCAGCTATAAGGGATTTTTTTTTAGTTTTAGTACAAATAAGATGACACAATAAGAGAGATGAAAAAACAGCTGCCTTTCTTTTCTCATGGGCATAATTATAGCAGCAGGTGAAACAATATAAGGGGCTCAAGTCTAATTTGGTTAGTGAAAACTACCAGCCTAAGCAGCTGTTTTATTTATTTGAGATGGCAGGGTTGGTAAGAAATCCTGGTGTAAAAAATAGCAAGGAAACTTGTGAGCATAAACAGAAAAAGTAATTGTGTATGCAGTGGTTTTTTATGTGTGAATAAGAAACTGATACTTGGTTTGATATTGATTTTTCTCTATTCAACATGATGTTATTTGCAACTGCAAATGTATTTTTCTCAGATATCCTGTCCTGCATGATTTGTGCTGTCTCAATCACCACATTATGTTATGTAAGGCACCAGCTGAATCCTGAGATGAGTCAGCTGCCAAATATTGTACTAAAAACTATTGTCTCATAATGAATCAACAGGCTTTGAAGTAATTAAATCCCTCATTGTTTAGCTTAATACAAGCTGTTTCAAAATGTAATAAAACATATTTTGTAAGTGAGACTTACTGGGTCCCATTATAATAGCATTTAACTTCTTTCAGTCACCAGTAAGACACAACTGTCAGTCTACCAAGATTTATAACCATGAATGTTCAATTTACTTACCAAGTAAGAGCTAGCAAGGTTTATTCTTGTCATACAAGAACAGCATGCCAGCCATTTGTAAATGTAACCTGTAATTCAAATTTGCTTTTGTTCAAGAGACTCAATGCTTCTTATCATTATTCACCACTTCCCTGTGCTGCCACAACTCCCTCAGGCTTTCAGACAGTTCAGAACATCTCATGAGTGTGGCCATGGTGTAAACCAGGACAGGAACAACATCCATCCCCAAAAGAGCTCTTGCTCTATGTATAGACATTCCTGAGCACTGTCTTTGTGACAGCAGTAACACTTCTGTGTCAAATGATGACAGTGACAAGGCCTGCCCAGCCAACTCACCAGGGAATGACAGAGTGAGGCTGCATCCTTCTCCTAGTGGTGGACAGGCTTACACCAGACTGCACAACTTGTGTGAAACTTACTAATTCTCTTGAGACAACATATACAGAATGACAGCTTGGATGGTTAGGATGTTTCGTGCTGGGGAAAAGTACTATTAATCTTTAGTTTACATTTTGCAATGTATTTACAGTAGAAAAGACAAATTCAAAGAGTAGTACTTTATTCTGGGACCAAAGACTGCTGAATTTTGTGGTGATTATAAGCTATGAGAAAAAAATTGCTCTACAGTCCTGCACCACAGGGATAGAAGATATAAAACTCTCACCAGGGTGTTTGTACTGGAGCTTTGAGGACTCCTTTAGATATCTTCAGATTTGTCCATGAGTGTTACACAAGCATGGGTAGATTTTGATCTGAATTCAATATTCTCTGTCAGTTTTGATGTGCTCTTGGCCACCACTGAGAAGATCTGCTGTCAAAGCCTGTGATTGCTACAATCTCCTACTCATCAAAGCACTCATGACTTGGTAGGACACATCACTGTGGTCTGCTAAATGAGTCACCAGCCAGCATCAGGATGGATGTGTGCTGGCTGTTCCCAAACCCAGGCCAGCCCACCTACAGACATCAAACATGACAGAGAGAATGAGAATGGATATTTGCATGTCACCACATTCAGTAGAAAGACAGAGTAAGCCATTTGTGTTCCTTCCTTGCATTACACAGTTGAGACTGGCAAATATCAGTGCAGAATATAGGATGTTCTGAACTCATTTATGCACAAACATACCAGTTTCTGGGAGTACTGGGATGCTACAGGTTCACAGGTGTTTACAAAATAGATCCACTTTGGGTCTGATCTTTTGTAATTTCTTAATATTAATGTATGGGATCTGTTAGAAAATCTGAAGACAGTGAGCTGGGAAGTTTTGGCTCATGATATATTTGGCTGTACCAAAACCAAAAAAATGATGTCTCTTACTGAGTTTAGGAAGACAGCAGTGAGGTCCTGTATTAATCTTTCTTCATAATGAGAACTAAAATAAACAGAAAGAACTTAGCATCAAATCTCATATTTCCATTGAACTACAAAAATCTAATGTTTTAGCTTGCCATACCCCTGGCATGGCTTGTGGTTCCCAGAGAAATGAATGAAGCCCGTGCCCTTCTGTCATGAGTCTGGAGTCTGTAAAATGCCATGCAGGTATGGAGGGGATGAATCTCTCCAGTTCACAGCCACAATCTCTTCCATTCATCCAGGTCTTCATGTTGCAAATCAGCAAGGGATTCAAGCAAATGGTGTCATAATATTTCACTCTGATTGTGTCACAAATTTTACACTGAGCATTTTCAATTTTACTGCAAGTCATTTGCACTATTTCCAGCCCATGTCTGTGTAAGAGGTTGATGCTGTTTGCATTCTGATATCTTGTGCTTTCTTGTGCTTCCTACTCACTTCTTTGAATATAAATCCACCTTTCTCAGTTTGTGATGGATTAAATGTTGGATTGCATCACAGAATACAGTGAGTTAGAGAAAAATTTTCTGAGGTACACAAAAAAATGTTGAATGTATTATCTGTCATGAACTTTGACCCAGGAATCTGAAACTATGAAATTATTTCCATAGTTAGTTTTCATTCTACATTACAAGAAAAATTATAACTCATGAAGTCTAATTTTGCTGTCATCAGTCAAGGCTTTTACCCTCCTCTACTCTCCTGGGCACATGAGTGGTTCCTCAGTTCCTCTGGGTAATTTTTTTAAACTATTTTTTTTTCTTTTAATAGCAGCATTGTAGTGACACTCATTTTCTGCCACTGCCTTGGTCTAGGCAGTGCAAAGCTCCAGCATAGATCAATACTCTAACATTCTTTAAGTCAACACATCATAGACATATGAAAGTATCACCATTTATTGGTGTCATAATTCAAAATGTATTAATGTAAACAGCCTTCCAAGACCCCTGGGTTCTTTAAAAGAATAACAAACAACCTGTAGCATGTGAAAAAGGCACCTAGGGAGTTGTGTAATCAAGGATGTTTAGTTCATAATTTCTTAGTGTATAATTATTTCATTTTTTTAGGTCTAATTTTTTTTTTTTTTT
>WEIU01009866.1:140118-171036 GCA_013389925.1 Aegithalos caudatus
CTTTACAGGTAGTTTTGCACATACAACTCTGAGTTGAATGTGGCATTTCCTGTCAATATTAGGTTTTTATCAAAATCAAACAAGCAAATGAAAAAAAGACATTATATTAAATGGCTAAACAGTGCCATTACATTTTTAATTTAAAATGTCAGTGTAACAAACCCAAAATATTGGATAGTCTGTTCTGATTTGGTTTCAAAAGAATTAGAAACCTATAAATGACAAAATGAAAAATTTAGTGTCTAAGCCACTAAGATCAGTGAAGAGAAAAAAGTGGGTAACGTTTCATGATGGACACTTTTTTGATAGAAGNATTAAAAATAAAATTAATAAACTTATTTATTTTATGTTGTATTATCCTTTAGAAAAACACCATACAGAGCCATGTCTTATAGTCTATATCATGAGTTGCTTTAATAAGGCAAGCCCACACAGTCATTGAAATTATAGGTGTATATCTACGAAAAAATTGGCAACTACAACTGTATTTTACAAGCATCCTCATTAATTTTGTGAACTTTCACTTTTTGGTACTTGTTTCTTTTTAGCTTTTAATTGCTTTTAAGGCAATTATGTCATTAATCTGTTTGGCTTCTAGAGTTTAACATACTGAGTACATTTTTATTTCACAGCTTACAATTCTCCATGTTCTGTGGAGAGCTAAGTGAAATCATTATGTAGATCTAAGAACAGGGATTATTTATGAGATTACTTCACAGGGAGAATCAACCACCTATCATTCTTTACTTCAAGGACTAAAATGACTAATATATGACTAAAAAAAAAGAGCACAGTCAAAATACACACAAAAAAAAATCCCCACATGTTTTGGGACTAAGCATTCTGACCACAGGTGAAATTTTTGGGGAAGGAGGAAGCTCTCAAGAGTCCGAGTCTATAGTATATGCACAAAAGTTTAAAAAACTGATGCCAGAATAAACAAAATTTGACCCATATTTTCTATGGACTTGCAAAGTCTTTTTCTTTCTCCAAATCAATTTATTTCACAGGTATTATAAAGGTCTACTTTTCTGAATTTGATTTAATTTATACTTTTGATTTTCCATTATTTCTTTTTATATCTTCCCCTCTCTGCCTTTACACTATCTGTGACTCTTCTCAGAACATTTACCTCACTACAGCTCTAGCTCTGAAGTCAATTTTCCACAGTGTACCAACCCTTCAGGGGCAGTCAGTCCTTCCTTTCTAGATTTTTTGCTAACCTTTTCCACAAAATAGTTTAGGTTTTAATACAAGACAAAATTACTGTTATTTATGACCACTGTTTGCTTTGTGTGCTAGGAGCAATATAATGTCCTCCTGTTTTCCTAGATTCTGATGCAAAGAAATAAAATTTTAAACACTTGAAATTTTAATCCAGACTTTCTAATAATTAAATGTACTTAAACATGTTTAAGTGCACAGTAATTCCTTGAATGTATTATTCAATGAATGTATCAAAATATAGTAATGGTTGGGTCAAAGCACATTCAGACATTCTTAGATTTTGACTGCATCATGGTAGATTCAATGACAAAAAGTCTACAGTCTGATATCACACATTTGTATTTTTTTTCCTAAACATTCCTTACCTTAAATATTGATATGTGTAAATCCACATGCATTCATATATTCAACATGAGAGTCATCTGATGTAAGGTAAACTTCAACTCCATGAGAATTCTCCCGCCTTTAGTTTGTTTACTCTGTGCTTTCAAAAACTGAACCAGCACCAAGATTGAACAGACTTTCCATTCTAAGTTAGTCACTTGTGTTGATAGGAAATGTTTTATTTAGAGAAACAGACACACACACACCAAAAAAACCCTACATCTTCTTTTAGGTTAAACCTATTGCTGTAGAATACAAACAGGGGACTTTGTTTATCTCTAGTTCTCTGTAAGCATAACTGCTACTGATTTTTCCAATTTGCATATCATTCCCATTCTGCTTTATGTTTTCATTTGGAAATGCACGACCTACTTCAGGGAACCAATACAGTCTGCAGAGCTGAAAATTCTGTGATGCTAAAGGCACATTTCAGACCTGTTTTTTTATTGTCTTCATGTGACCCCACACTGATCAGAAAAGGACTTTGTGGAATGAAGGAAAAACTGCAAACTGGAATGAAAGCAGTTTTAAAGAATAGGATTTTCTTTGTATTGTCCAATTTAATTGCATTTCCACAGATAGAGGAGGAAAAATTCAATTTCAGCAGACTTAATTTTGGCATCTGCATTATTGTAGTTCTTGAGAAAGCTGTGTGAATACTGAGACAACAAAACTACTGATAAAATCTACATGCACATCCTCAAGCACACAGCATTTTCATCCTAAACCTACTCTGTTCCTGTTAGAATTTCTGAAATCTTAAAGATGAAAATGCCACAAGACATACAAATCAGAAGTTAGAGAAAAAAAAAAAAAGTTTATTGTAAAAAGTTTTTTTTTTTTAAGCTCATGGCATGATTACCTTAAAATGTTTCTTTTCTTCAGGCCTTTATCATGCCTTTATCTAGGCATTCAAGTTTTGACAGGTGGAAGGATGTTTATGTCAGATAAAAGAAGAAAAACTAAGCCTTGACAAGGACTTGGACTATTCAGAAGTATGAGTAAAGATGAAAAATAACAAGTTAGGGTGCCAAGTCTTGTAAACACAAAAAGGCTGACAGGGAGCAGAGATCAAAAATCCCAAAATCTGCCAAAAGTTTCTTTAAGAAGTGTTGAGTGATTTGTGGCATGGTGCTTGTTTTGGGGGGTTGGCTGGTGCATTTGGGAGAGTTTTTCAGTTTTGTTGGGGGAGTTATTTGTTGTTTGTTTGTTTTTAACAGAGGATTGATTACTTGATTTAGAAAGAGAATTCATTCTCTTTCCAATTTACTGTTCTTTTCTGTGCAAACTGTTTGCCTTTTTAGATATATTTTCAAGTGTTTCTTTGTAAGCTCAACACTTCTAATACACAAAATTTTTCACTGAGACAAGAAGGGGGAAAAAAAAATGCCACTGAAGAAAATCTTACAAGTGTTAGAGTGTGACTGTGTACATATTCATGCTTATTTTTTCTTTGCTGTGTAGAATTAATGGAATAGATTCAATATGTAATGGACATTTTGCTTTACCAAGCATCTGCCAGACAAGTGCACTGAAGGAAATCCCACATTGCCCTCTAAAATTCATAAGTTTAAGTTAAGAACTGGAATGCAACATAATAAGCAATGAAAGTTCAGATATAAGAGGCAAATTGTTGTTACCTCTCTCCAATATCTATCATTCCATCATTTTTCTTCTTTTACATATTTTTTACTTTTCCCTAATCACTGGAAATTTGTCCCCATCCTTCCTCTTCCTCATATAAATCTATTTTTTTTTATATTTCTGGCATAAAACATAACGAGAAAGCCTTCGCAAAACCAGGTTTATTCTTCCTCCACCTCAGTGTATTAACTGCAGAGAAATTTAATCAGAAACTACAGCCTTCTATTTTCTGATATTTCTTGATACTGTATTTGTTAAATTTACATGAAACTATCCAAATTTTTCAAAATCTGAGATATACGATGAACCAAGGTTTGAGGATGCAATGCAATTGTTTCATGAGCCAAATTTATGCCACGTTGCAGCAGCCATAAGCCAGTGAATGCCTTCAGCACAAACACTGTTGAAGCAGACTATGCCAGCACAAACAGATTTAGACCAAGAAGATCCAAAAACTTTGGGTTTTTCTTTGAGAAAATAATTAATTGCATTTAAGATTTGTCCAGTTCCAGAGTTACCTACACAAGACTGTATACAAGTGTGCAGAAGCCACAAGATGCTCAGAGTGTGTAGGAACTGAATTAGACACATCTTCCTGTCCAAATTTCACTTATTAGAGCTAGAGGTGCACAACTCCAGGAAGGCCAGAACCATATTCTTTCCTTCAAGTTCCAGTGGTAAAAGAAGTATTATTAATATTTCATACTTCTCTATGTTTGCAAAAGAAGTTATCTCATAAGTCATGAATATGAGGGAAGCAGAGATATGAGTGACAGCTCAGCCTTTGTTCTCTCCTGGCATTGCAAGTTTGTTCTCTCAACTGGGTTCATGTGTATTTGGGCTCTTGGTGCCATACTATATGCAGCACGACAGCAAAACAATCCATAAAACATGGGAAGACGATATTTTATACAATTCACAATGTGCCCTTTTCCCCTCAAAACAGCAGTTCAAAGCACTATAAAAGAGAAGTTGCTAACACACTGGCTTTTGTATTCCACTACAGAATTTTCTGTACAACAGGACATATCAGAAGGGAAAGAGACATGATAGAAAGTTAGTACTGCAGCCTGCAGCAATTATTGAAAATTTTATAGTGATTTTTTTGTGTGTATTTCAGAAGGCATGGAGCCAAGGTTAAAGGAAATCAATAGTTCTCTTGAGAATCAAAACTTATGAGGAAAAAGATCTTACTTGGTAAAACTATTTTGCTCGTTACTTCTCTATTTTGTAGAGTAAAAACAATGTGCTTTGATACATTCACTGCAGTTCATATCAGATCCCCTAGTCTCTTTTGTAGCTATAGAACCTGCTTTAAAAAATCTCACTTTGGATCAGTATTTGAATAGAAGATTTATGGTCTCTAAAACAACTATAATTTAAGGATGTTTTCATTGTTTCAATTACAGCGTACATCAAAAGTTTTATGTTTTCTACTTCTTTTCTGTTTTATAAGTTAATAAAAGCTGAGCCAAAATCCAGTTTCTCCCTCAGGAAGCTTCTGTTGTAGTTCTGCATAGTCTGAGTACTGAGCTGGAACCCAGTCACTAACAGAGTTAGTACAGAGATGTCTACAGAAAACTGGGAAATAATTCATCAAAACAAAATATTCTGTAGAGCAAAGAGTATGTGACTGTCTCAGCTTGTCATGGTGTTTTTGCTTTCCTGTTTGTGCTACAGACTTGTTGCTCTTCCTGGCTCAATGCACTCTTGTTTGTAAACCCAAACTCAGCATCAATTTTCTGCCAAAGAGCACCAAGGGAAACAAAAACTTCCCAGCCACCACCACAATGACATTTTCAGAAATCATGACTAAATGGACATAGTCCTTAGGATCATAGGATGGTCATAGTCCATAAGTCATAGGTTGAAAAGAACCTTCTTTCTTTCATGGGGATTTCTCCTAGTAAATAACATATTTAAATTGAATTTCAGCTTTTCAGAACAGAGATGTGTTAAATCTGTATTTCAATTGGTAAATTATAACTTCCATTAAATCTCCTGATTTACTAATTCATACCTATTATTTAAAATAATTATTAGTGTTTATTCACTGAACATTTGCTTTCTAATTTCCATCACTTTAAAATCATCCTATGCTTTGGCTGTTCTGTACTTCACTGATCAGAACACAGAAATGCAAAAATATCTTAATTTTCAATGTACTCTTTCCTTTCTGGCAATGTTCATACAAAGATGAACTTTGCAATGATAAATGCTTATAAGTCAGTGGCCCTGAACTAAAGGAAGTCTCAAAGTCTGGAAAATCCCATAGAGGAAGTTCAGCACTCTCCTTTCTACCAAGAAACCTCTAGTCTGACATTGCTTGCTGGGCACTGATGCAGTATCAAAAAAGGATAAGGATAAACTTTGAAGAAAAGGTCTACATTTAGAAAAGCTGAATAAAATTTAAAATATTTAAATAGCTTCATGCCTTCAAAATTTCAAATTTTGCAAATTATATAACAGCATTTCCCTTCCTTTAAGTTAATGGTTAATGATGCACTGTCATTAAGGGTTTACCCTTAATGAAGTAAGGAAGTAAATCAGACCCATTGAAGGATTTACTTACACAAAACTGGAGGCTAAACTTTTCAGTGTATGCCTGAGTTCTGCCTATGTTTCAATCTGGCTTTGATCCAGAGTTCCCTGGGATGTTGCAGCATTTCACTGTGTTCACAGTATTTAGCTCTGCATGATTGTATTCATCCCACAACCTTGTGGCTCCTGACATGACCTGGTTCACATCACAGTCATTCAGAACATAAGCAAGGGCTCTCAGCAGCTGCCTGTCTGCCTTCAACCCTTTACAGCATTTTCTGAAACTGGCCCTCACACCTGAAGTGATTTACACAAAACTGCATAATTAACCAGTGTCTTAGTTTTCATTGAAACAGAAAAAATATAATTTTTATTCTCTTGGTTCAGCTATCAGTACTGTCACTGAAGTTCCTGGTTCAGAAAAAGATACATTTGAATGTACAAAATACAGTTGCCAAGCAGACCATGAGAATAGTCCATCCGCTTGAACATCAGCTTTCCTACTATTTCATGATTATATGTTTGTTATATGTACTTCTCTGGGATTGCTATGAGGTGACATAAAGTACAGAGCAGTTATTGAAATATAACCGCTAATTGCCTTGGATTTTCCACTAAAAACATCGTGAAGTGTGAATGCAGAGTTATGGCTTCAGTGATGCAGAAATGTCTTCTGCCTTAAATGCTTTCTCACAGGTGTTTAATAACATTAATCTTCTTATCAATTTCCCATTACTGCCTCTTCAGCAGTTAGAGCAGTGAAATTAAAAGTCCCTCCTGAGCACTTGTAGCAGGATGAGGCTGTGACTTTATGGAGATGTGCCCCGTGAGTGGGAAGGGTCTGAGCACAGCAGAGCCACACTGTCTCACCAGAGCTCAGACCCCCAGCAGGTCACTGAGAGCACAGCGGGGCACAGGCTCAGAGCTCTGCCGACAGCCCGCAGTGATGCTGATGGAACTTCACCTTCTGGAAGGCTCTTTCTTTTTCAGAGCTGTCAAAGCAACCCCTGCCTTCAGGAAATTCTCTGTCCTTTTTCTTAAGTCCTGGTTGATTTTGCTTATCTCATCCTCCTCTTCCCTAATCCGAAACCACTCCACATCAAATTAACGCTACAAATTAAGTGGATCAAAGGTGGAATAATATGGACAGTAACCGAGCCAAAACCATAAGAGAATAGAAAGATATCCTTGATAATTCCTTGGAGGGTTTTTCATCTATTCTTTATCTCCTAATCTGTTTCTAAAATAAAGGGGTTTTAATTTCTCTGCTGCTTGCAGTTTGCATTGTGCACTGCAGATATATCCTGACTTCCACCAGAGATATTACTGAGCTCTCACACATCCCAAACTTCCATTTCTATTGGTAGAAATCTGAGGAGTGCAGCTGAGAAGGGTAAGTAAGGATACCTCTACAAGTGGGGGATCAGTTCCCTAAGGCCACCATAGAGCTTCATTTTCCACATTTTCATTAAAATCATAAAGAATACAATGGTGAATGTAAGATTTGAGGTTAAAATAAATCAAAGGATTGTTTATAAGTGCATGAGATTTACAGCATCTGCAAGAAAATTCTAATCATAAATTATTGCAGCTGTAAAAATGGAATTGCTAAAAGAACTTTAGCATGGTTCTCATAAATAAGGAAGGAACAACAAAGTGGAAATTAAGTGGTCAGAAACTAGTGTCTCAGAGGAAGAACTGACTCTGTTGAGTGAACATTAGCTGCTCCAATGATTATTGGACAAAAGCAGTACTGTTTCAAAGAATTATAGCCCACGGCTCCAAAACAAGGTGCAAAAACAGGAGAGAAATCATTCTCTTGAATCTGAGATGAGGTAAACCTTACCTTTAGAAGGGTGTTCTGATTTAATCACTGAGATTTAAAATGAGTGGGGAAAGTAATGAACATGTAGTCATCTTAGGAGAAAAATTTAAAATTTCAATTTTAGAAAAATGTCTAAAATGAGGTAATTTGCACATGATAAATAGGCATTAACACAGCAATCTTCTAAAATTATTTATTGAGCAGTTTTTCTAATTTTGAAAACAACAATATTTTTTCCTTTGGAGACTATGAAATATTAATTTGGCCAATATAAATGATTTTTTTTATTAAATATATGCACTAAACTTGCTTATATATAAAAATAACATTATTGCTAAATATTGTAGGCATTAGGATTTTAAAATACAAAGGAGAGCAATGGAAGGAGAACACTGAGAAAATTATGGGAGAAAACAATCCCAGTAGGAGAGCAAAAAGAAGTGAAATCATATTTTAAAGACCACTTATTCCTATGCTTTTTCTTCTTTCATCTCTAAAAATAAGTGGAAATGAAAATCAGGAAATAAGAGAATATGAAAGCCATTTTCACAGAGATATCACCTGTGCTATAGCACAATGCATGGATGAAAAATTAATCAATCCTTTTACAACAAAACACTGTATTACTACTAGTAGTGTGATTTCTCAGGTAATTCAGAATGCATATCTGCAGGGTATGGAATGCTTTAAGGTCACAGAAAAAAAACAAATAAACCCCACACAACAGAAACCTGTCAAAGGCAAGTGAAAATGCAGAAGGGTAATGGAGAGGAAGACACAAGTGTGAAAAGTTAGAGTAAAGAAAGTGAGAAGAATCAAAGGAGCAGAGAAAGGACATTTACACAAAATTCAGAAAGCCTAAAAGACAGTGAGAGAAAGCTTGAACTCTCTGGAGAGAAAGTAACACAGCTGACCTGATGAACAGCATGTGATCTGCAGCAAAATTTTTGTTTCTGTGTTTATCCTGTCACGCATCAAATGGCACACCAGGCAAAATATTTTTATTTCCAGTTTTCTTCATGGAATTACAGAATATGCTGAGTTGGAAAGGGTCCATCAGGATCACTGAGCCCAACTCCTGGCCCTCCACAGGACCATCCTCAGGAGTCACACCCTGTGTCTGAGAGCATTGTCCAAACACTTCTTGAATTCTGTCAGGCTGGTGCTGTGACCACTGGGGCCTGTTCAGTGCCCAACTGGGTGAAGAACTTTTCCTGACATCCAACCTAAAACTCCCCTGACACTCCTCCCTGAGCTCTGCAAAGATGGGCAGAGTTAAGTTTAATGTTTGGTCCAGGGTTAGATCTGAAAGTTTCCTTCCTATGTATCTTTTCTTCTTAGAAATATTCCTCCTAGTATCTCCCAGGTCAAGGCTGCCTCAGGTGGCTGAATGGTTGCTTAGAGAGTCTAAGAGATCTATTTACAGTCTGAGATGTATTTCCCCTTAAAGAGCAACTTTCAAGGGAGAGGCTTTTCAAACACTCTCAGATGTATTACTCATTTGTTTGCAGTCTGTCCTGTATTTTTCATGCTGAGAGGCTTCTTAAAGCATAGTGGAAAAGGGAGGCAACACAAAACCTGAGTGAGCATCTAACAGGGTTGTTAGAGGAGCAAATTGTCATCTTCCCTCCTCACCTGTTGGGACTGTGTGAAAACAGTCCTCATTAAACTCTGAAATAACACTGGATATTCACAATGACCTTTTTGCCTTTTAAAGAAAGGTCATTCTATCTTATTTCTGCCAGTACCAGTTAATTGAGATGTGAATGTTGTGCCTGGGCTGAACCCACTATAATAATTTCAAGAGGGGCACTAAGCAGCCATCACCTTGTAATAACATTTAGCCATTCTCACTGTGAACCTGTACACAAGTTTTGAAGATGTTTGAGAGGAAAGGCCATTATCTCTTTCCCAGATGCTGAAATTTTGCACTGCTAATGCCTAGAAACACTACATTTTTGTATCAAAAGCAGAGATTTACTGGTCATGTCCTAGAAAACTACAACTGTGGAAATAGTATAATGGACATAATAATATACTTGCCAGAGAACACAAATTTAAATCTATTTTCCATACTGAAATAGGATTGACATTTTTCACAATATTTCATGTATATTACTTATTGTATTTAGAAGCTGCTTAACTATCAGAACTCCAGTAGAAATAGATAAACATTTCAGCATCTTGAAACTCAGAGACCCTATTTGAGGTAAAACTGCTGTTATTTCTTGAACCCCTGTATAATCCAAGTGTACACCAACCAAGTTACGTTGTTTAACAGCTGCAACAAAGCAAGTAATTTGTACAAAGTGGGAGAGGGACCATTACCTGGGAAAGCACTGGGGTGAGCCCCAAGTCATCTCCACTAACAGGCGTGATTAGGTTTGCTAGTGTCAGATACGCCGGTTTGATGATTGAGTAATCTTATTATCAAACTCTTTCTTAGTAACATTATCACAAACTGCACCAAATAAAATATAGTATTTATAAGAAAATGAGTCATCCAAATTGATTGTTAAAGGATGTGGAATAGTTTTTGTTATCCCAAATCATACTTTGTCAAACTGGCATGTAAGAGAGAAGAGACTAAATGATTTAGACAACATTATTATTATTATTATTATTATTATTATTATTATTATTATTATTATTATTTCCACCTGTTAAAGTGTAGTATTTTCTACTGACTTACTGGTCAGAAACATTGAAACTAAAGTTTGCCAAGCATTGTTAGTCACTATAAGTAAATGGGCTTTTTGCAGGAAAATACATGGAATCTTAGCATCATAAAATTGTTTAGCTTGGAAAAGACCTCTAAGAAAGAATTGCATCCAACCATTAATCAAGCATTGCCAAGTCCACCACTAAATCATGTACTGTCACATCTGCACATCTTTTAAATACCTTCAAGGTTGGTGAATCCAGCACTTCCCTGGGCAGCCTGGTCAAATGTTTTACAACTTTTTCAGTGAATTTTTTTTCTAATATCCAATCTAATCCTCCCTAGGTGCACCTTGAGGCCATTTCCTCATCCTATCATTTGTTACGGGTAGAAGCAATGACCCCCCCTCTTGCTACAATCTCCTTTCAGACAGCTGTAGAGTGGGATAAAATCTCCCCTGAGCCTCCTTTTCCCCAGGCTAACCACTCATTCAATTATGACTGACTCTCCAAACCCTTCCCCAGGTCCATTCCCCTCCTCTGGACTTGCTCCAATCCCTCAATGTCTTTCTTGTAGTGAGAGGCCGAAAACTGCACACAGGATTTGAGCTGTGGCCTCACCAGTGCCCAGCACAGGGGGACAATCCCTGCCCTGCTCCTGCTGCCACACTATTGCTGATCCAGCCCAGGGGCCATTGGACTTCCTGGCCCCTGGGCACACCTGGATCATGTTCAGCTGCTGTTGACCAACACCCCCAGCTCCTTTACCTAAGGGCAGCCTTCCAGCCACTCTGTCCCAACCCTGGAGCACTTCACAGACTTGTGACTCAAATGCAAGACCCTCCCATTACCTTGTTGAAGCTTTTACATTTTGCCTTACGTCTTGCAACTGCTTTATGGTAAAAAGCACTCAAGAAACTTCTTCTAGCAAAATCATAATACAATTTAAAGTAAAATGACTGGACAATTATTTGACAAAATGTGACCCAAAGACGCAACAGTTTAGAAATTTGCATGTATGCAAGTATTCTGTATGATTTGTACTTCTCTGTATACCTGCCTTAGGAGACCTGGAACTTTACTAGTTCCAGTTATTAATAGAAAAATTGGGCTATTTCTTTGCTCTTGTTTATATATCCTCATACAAGCATAAGGGAAGATGGTGAACTAAGTTAATTCTCCCCACCTTCAGAACAGCAGGTGCACTAGCCTTTCAGTCTTGTACTATTTTGTAATCCAAATCTGTCACTACCATTCCAGCTTTGCCTGCTGTAGGGTTCTTTTCTGAAAGGAAGTAAAGGAATAATAATCGCTTCATGGAAATGTAGATTTACTTCTGTAAATCACCCACATTTAATGATTCATTTAAGAAATTGACCTTAAATACAAAAAAAAATCTTTGACTATATTACTATATTTTGTTTTAGACTTCGGGAAAACTTTATTGATAATGCTGGAAATCAATATTTTCATGAGCAAAATTCATCAATTCTTGTTTATTTCCAGCGCAATGTGACCCACAAACAGTACTGTCCAGGGTTCTATTTTTTTTTCCTGTATGGTACTTTATTCCCTTTACTAGTATGTTTATCTTCATTTTTATGAATTTGTTTTTAAAATCTGTTCACTTAGACTGTGACATGAGAAGCAGGGCAACATTATCTATTGCTTATAAAAAGGTGTTTTCTCTGTCTTGTTTAAATAAGTAGTGTTAACGGCTGACAGAGTTCAAAAGGAACAAACCCTAAATATATCTCTTTATTATTGCTTTAATATGCTAGACTCTTTCTTGTTTTCTAAATTAAGACTTTTCTAGTTAATTTTAAGGTTACTTTTTTTTTGTTGATCCTACAAGCATTCAGGCTTTCTTGAATTCAAAAGTGACATATGACTTCAAAAAGTTTAATTTTCAGTTCACATTAAAAATTAAGCCAATTGTTGAGAACCAGATGAACAAAAATAGTGTGAATTGTGGATGGAAGCCAGTTATTCACATGCATAACTACAGTACTAAAACTACACTGCAGGTGCCTTGCACTTCTGGAGTTGCCAAAAATCAATAAACAAGATGCTATTATTTGAGGGGGTTTACTGTAAAAGTCTTTACTCAGCAATTTTTCTGCTTCTGCTCTTCTGCACAAACATCTCAGCTGAGATTACTGCAGCTTGTAGCCTGCTTGAAAATAAATGTGTTTCTACCCAGGAGTCCCAGTGGAATGACATCTGTCACACCACAGTTCAGTAGGTGTTGTGTAACACAGCACCTCCACACAGTGTCAGCTTTGAATATAAAAGCCACAACTGCTTCTTTGTATTTTTTTTTAAGGTTGGGAGCAAGTATCCAGGGTATCTTACATCATCAGTGTACACCAAGGGAAATAGCTGTGTGCCAAAGACTGGATAGGACTCTTGTTTTAAAATTTAGGGTGCATTACTCCCTATCACTCCTTTTCTTGCAGAAAATGGGCACATTTATTCTATTTGTTTAGGTATACATTCAAGGGTGAACTGAGCCCCATGCCTCTCCAATGACTACAGGGACATTCTGAGTGATTAACTGAATGTATTTGATATTGAGACAGATTAAGGGCAGCAATTGTGAGTGCTGCTCCTTCTTTCTCAGATTTTGTCAGGCTGCTCTGGACATGAAAATACAGAGTCATGGGATCCTCTCTTCTTGAGCACCACTGTTTCTCCAGAGGAAGGAGAGGAGAAGGAAGGTCTCCTATTCCCCAGTCATCATTGTCTCTCCACACACTCAGGACCACAAACATTCCCAGTTTCTTTTTCTACCAACTGTAAAGCCTTCCCCACTCTCTGCCTCCTCTTGTCTCTGGCCAAAGCTGCAAGAGCTGTGCCACAGGAGGAACCTTTCCCTGCAGTTCTGGGAGGCTTCCTGAGGGTTCCTGCTGGTGCTCCTGATCAGTGTCTGCCAAGAGACTGCAGCAGAGCAATCCCTCAAAAGTATTGCTCCTTGGCTTGAACCCAGCCTCCAAATTGCCCTATATTGCACAGAGCTGGTGAAAGAATAGGGAACAGCCTGGGGAAGGTGCTGCACTCCAAAATGTCAAATGGCAGAACAATATGGAAATTGATTTTTCTGTACAAATTTTTCTGAAAGTGGGTATTGGTAATTAATTAATCCTGTTCCTACAGCAACTAAAGGGAATAAGGTCCAAAGGTCTCTCCAATTTCCCTTTTTACCTTACATTGCACCTTTAACTGAAACTGATGCTGAATGAGGATTAAAATGAAGGTGGCTATTCTAGATAAAGCAAAATACAAAATATTAAAAATTATGCCCAGCTGTGAAAAATAAAGGGAAGCAAAAATGGTTGATTCTGTACATGAATACTGTAAATAAATGAGAATAGTCAGGTTAAGAGTAGTTAATGCTGGAATAATATATAGGTGAATGTTATTTTTGTTTTCATAAAGTCCAATTAATATATATTTTTGAGTATTTATACATTTGTGCCTGAATTTTAGTATAACAAATAAATATATGAAAACATAAATTTTTTATCCTGAAATAACTATGTGGGGATTTATTTGAAAGAACTAAAGTAACTTTCTTCCTTTATTCTTAATTACATTTGTAGCATCTTCTTTGAAGATAGAGGAAAAATATTTTTAGTTTCATTCAAATCTTGCTGAAAGTTGACATGTTTCCTGCTGAGTTTGATGGGATTTAGATCAAATTCTTGGTAACCTTGGGCATGATTTCTCTGGTCCACTCTGGTCTAGTCATGTTTTGAGATAGGTTTACCTCATTTTCCTATTTTAATTAATTAGCAAAAATGTCAGAAAACATATCTGGGAGGTTTTCCATCTGTAAAATGAAAATATGATCTAATTGTTAAACACCTTGTGATCCACTAATTTAAATAATATGTGTATGTAAATTGCCATGTCTCAACAACTGTTTCTCCTTATTTCTGTACCTTCTTATCCATCAGCAAACACACTGGTTATGAGAATTTTTAACACATTTAATAAACAAGTAAAAGTTTACATCATGCAACTCATCCTGCCGATTGTGCCACAGAAAACACATTTATTCATATAGTTTGTAGCATCAGACTGGGCATTACTGAGTTAAAAAAATTTAAAAGAGAATTTTAATGGCTGCAAATTTGGAGAGTCATCCAAAGTGTCAGGATTTATGATTTCAGAACAAGTTTCCCCCATCATTTCTTGCTTTTCTTTGGTGTTTTTTTGATTCAGAACCAGAATCAAGAGTCTGTTAAGTGTTTGCAGAGCAGCTTCTTTAATAGCCAGGCTGCCAAACTTGCTAATTTTTTAAACAGCTCACACCACCACTCAATTATTACTTTAATTGATTGTTTAATATTCATTACATTATTCAGCAAGCTACTTACCAATATCCTAACAATATTTAACTGGATTTTATTTCCATGATTCATGCTGACAATTTTTCAGCAAAATTTCCGCTGTGCCTTCTGTTCCCCACTGTGAAAGCAGATTCATTAATTTATCATCTTCTAAAAGGAACAGATTTCTCTGTCTCTGATGAAAATTCATATGATAGAGAGAAGAATCCTTAATATATTCTTTTTTTCCCAGTAGTGTTACTTTGAATGTATGTATGTATGTATATTTTTGTGTAAGTATAAATATAAATGTGTATATATATGTGCGAATAAATAAATAAATAAATAAATAAGTCAAAATGCATTTTATACCTGCAGTCATGTCATATCTATCATATCATATCATATCATATCATATCATATCATATCATCTTTTTTCCTGTCCATCCTTAACTATGGTCATTTAGATAGTAGTTCACATGTGCCAGTAATGTGGTTGAACTTGTGAAACACTCAAGGTCCGTCATTATTTCAAAACCCAAACAAAATGCTATTAACACAACGAATAATCACATCCTAATACCACCAAACTCTTTTCAACCAATGTCCTAAACAAACTACTCTACCCTTCTGAAAAAAAAAAATGGGGAAATTAAAATAAAGTATAAGCTTTTATCTATATTTCTCCAAGAACTTCACAGAGAAACCTCCAGTTGTAAATATATACAATTTTCATCTGATAATCCATAAACTTATTTTACAAAGGAGAAAAAACAGCAGATGAGAATAAAATAAAGTCTTTTACTATGACCAAATTAGGCAATTAGGCAATTTTTTAGCAAATAAGGGGTTTAGACCACATTCTGACACTGGCAAAGGTCACATATTTGTCCTAATGTGTAGTAGGACTGTATATGGGAATAGATAACCCTATATACTAGTTCTTATTAAAGAAGAAGGGCATTAAGCATCTAATTCTCTACTATCTTCTCTCAAAATCCTTTAATTAACCTTCAAAATCTTATTATTATTCAAGAAGAGAAATGAAAGTAATATATTTTGCCTACTTTTGAACTCTAAGAGTCAACAGCCTACCTGAGAATAATGTGTTCTTCTTAATATTTACCAAATGATTAAAGGATTATGGTTTGGGGAGATATTCCATGAGTGTATCATAAACCTGAAGAATCAAAGAAGACTCAACAGTGCCCCTGTGCTATTAAGATCATGGTTTTAAGATGTTTTTTGTAGTTGACATAGTTTGTGACAAAATTAATGTTCACATCTGAAGTGAAACTCTGCCTGCTGGCTTAATAACCCTTTATCCTGTGATAGAGAGCTGCTTGCTTTGTGACACATACTGGGTTCACACTAATCAGAAATCAATTTATTTTCATCTAGCACATATGCCCACATCCAGGCCCAATTGTAAAGCAGATAGATAAAGTAGGTGCAAGTTTTCATAATTTGAATTTTTATTTCTACCTGAAAGTTGATGCAAATGACAGGAATTTTATTGTTAATTTTTTATTTTAAATAAATTTTTGAGGAAGCTCTAGGGTTGAATGCCAGAAAGTCTAGAGACACATTAAACTGCCATAAATTCATAGCTGTAAGCACATAACTACTTGCTAGCACAAAAATTTAGTAGTTGAAATGCTAAATTAAGCCTACCTTTTCTCTGAGTGAGCCTTATTTTGGAGTTTTCATCCCAGCTCCTGGTTTGAGATCACACAGTATTTGATCCCATCATCCTAATTATTCTCAGATTAAGTCTTCCTAATGTAAGATTAGTTCACAAATCAATATCAAAAGTGCTCAGCAAGAATGATTTAGATATGTCATAATATCCTTATTTTCTTGATGCAGAGAAACTATCCATTCACTTTGTCTTTGTGAATTGAAATTGAATCTTAGGGTCCCAGAGGAACATCATTGGATTGCAGTAAGACAGTATTTTTTTATCATTGTAATTACCCTGACATCAGTGGGAAATAATTTTGGTGACCTCAAAGGATTTTCTCTGTTGCTGTGTTTCAAACCAAATCTTGCTCTGATTTTGCTTTAAAGTGAACAAAGATGGTCTAATTCCTTATGCAACAAGAACTTGAGAATATGCTTACATTGAAAAACAAGGTATGGCCTTGTACAGAAAATTTGAACACTCAATTTTTTTGCCAGGGATTCCAGAGGCATTAAGCTGGGCTGACATCACTGTGGTCTTTGCTGCCCTTCTGGCGTGCTCTGCAGAACCTCTACCCCCATTCATGTTTAAACAATCAGTGAAGCAATTCTGGACCAGGTGTCAGAGTCATGTAAATACCAAAAGCCTGTACTTTACAGCAGCTGAGAATATTACCTGTACACGAAGTCCCACAGATGTCAATGACAAGGCAGAGGATACTTCATGCTGTTCCCAGGTGGAGGTTTATGCTGACAAACCTCAGTGCTCCGTGTTTTCCAGACACCAGCATGAGAAACTCCTGTTAACACTAATAAAAATGTCAAAGAGGAGAAAATATATGTGAGAAACTTCATTAATTTCAAAGGAATAAAACCAAGTATGACTTCATTATTAAGTTTACTCTCACCTTTTTGGAAAGGATTTTTTTATCCTTTAGTAAAAATGATTTTTAGTGTTACAAAGCCAGAATCTGGGCTCCCTTTGAAATTCCTGGCTGTGAGGCAACCTCTACTCAGTTTGCTGACACAAATGAAAGATGGGATGGAAATAACTCTCAGCTGATAAGACTTTCTCTAACCTATCTTTTGAATGTGTGTTTCCTCCAGCATAAGATTCAGGATTGTTTATGCTCTTTCAAAAAAAAAAAAGATGTTGTGGATTGCATTGCTTGTAGACTGATAGATACCAATGAGATGAGTAGGACCAAATTCTTCCTGTAGCTGTTGTTCAACTTTCATGCCAGTATCTGCACATACCTGTTCAGCCAGCTGTCCCTGACAGTCAGGAGCTGAATGCATTAATAAAATATGTGCCTTTCATAAGACAAGCAGACACAAGAGTCTCTGTGTTCTCTGTTCCTAAGTCAAAAAAAGATTATTGTAATAAATATTTGTATAGGAAGAAATCAATATTGTATAATTTTATATCTTTTCCAAGAGCTTTTTCATTACAAAGCATTAAAAGAATGTAATACAAAAACAGCAGAGAAACAAGGTTAATTTAAATGAAAACACATACCCGGAATCTATATTGTTTTGTTGGGTATAATTTTAAAAGAATGTTACTGCAGATAAAAAATGTTATAAATACATACAAAACTCCTCTGGATCTGGAAATTGTACAGAAATTCTAAATTATGCTTTAAACAACATGGGCTTTTCTCTAGAAACAACAAAAAAGGTACCTTCAGGTTATAAATTAGTCCTTCTTCCTTTCATATTGTAAATGTATTTGATTGATATATATGTAAATAAATTGAAAACATCTATGACTTGTAATAGCAAAATTGCAGTGACAGAACAGCAGAATTTTTAACCAAGAGTAAAAAAAAAAAACTTTAAAGTAGAAAGAGGGGGGGAAAAGAAAAGCAGGTGAGTCTCAGTTAGAAAGCAATTATAGCACTATACACAGCTATTTTGGACCAACTTCACTTTATGTTATGATAGTTTAGTAGAATATTTCAGATTATTAGAACTGAAAAGGAAATACCAAAATCATGACTTCACTAGCAATAATCAACAAAAAAATATGTTGAAACAATAGTAAACATAGTAAATATTTCTTTCTTTGGATATCAAAAATAAGTAGCTAAAGTATTGACTGTCCAAATCAATTTGTCTTTCTGCTAATGAATACTCTTTGCACCACTGACTATTAATCATCATAGGGTTGAAGGACAGCACTTAAAATCAGTTTTCAATCAGAATTTTTCTTGCATAAATTTAAACTATAGTTCAGAAATTTATTATCTGCTACAAACCATCAATGTGACCCAGCCAGAAATACCTGATGTGTAAACCTTTGGGGCCTTCTGGGACCATTCATGAAAAGAAAAAACAAAACAAACAAACAAAACAAAATAAAGCAAACAAACACCACTACCACATTTGCATCCTTTCTTTTCACAAACCTGCACCCTAAACATTTTTTTTTTTTCCCATCCCTGAGGGGCACCTACTTTGGAGTAAATAAAATGAGATTGCACACAGTGATCATCTGCATTTGGGAGATGGTTCAGGGATCCATGGGGGATGGTTTGGGGTTTGTGCTGCTCTTCAGTGGTGCCTGTGCAGTCTTGGTTCTTGCTGTGCACTGCAAGTGCAAGGGCTGCTCACACAGACACAGAGCACGTTATGACAATGACAGCATGGCTGAGGTCCCGAGCAGTCTGGGACAAGCTCTGCTCACAGCTGCCAGGAGTGCAGAGGTGAGATGTAGGCTGGCATTTCATGGCAGGACCTCCTCTGGTCATTGGAAGAGAGCATCCAGTAAGGAAGAGCTTTGAACTAGGGTGCAAACACAGAGGGTTTGGGCTTCTTTTGTGTTTCTGCATCCTTCAAGTCCTACAGAGCAACAGTCCAAGTTGCCAGGTACTGCTATGGGGAGAGACTGAGCAAGAGTTTATATCTGAACTGATGATTTAGTCAGGGCCTAGCATCCACCCTGTAAATATCCTACTGAGGTATTAGCCTTTATTTTTTTGTATTCCTTGACATTCTTAGACTTAATGACCTTTAGGGGTCCCTTCCAACTTGAATTATTCTATAATTCATTGGCTTCCATCTAAATTCCTGTGAACTTTTTGCTATATTTATTACAAGTAAAACTGTTGTACACAGTTTCTCTGGACACATTAGAAGCTGCCAGATCTCAATTTTGTATTTTATATTTCAATGAAATATGATATCCATAGAACTAAATAATGGAGGACACTTGTTTGGCTGTCGTAGGTACTGAAAATCTATAAGGAACTTTTATTCTATCAAGAGGACTCCCATAAGGATATCAAAGGAAATTAGCTTTGTTACAAGAGAAAAAAAAAAAAAAAAAAAAGTTTGAAAGCCAAGGAGAATCTGAATATCTGAATCAATAGTGATCAAATATTGCTAAGTATAGTTAGAACTGTAAAGCTGAAGCTCACTTTTATGTTTTATTAAACATAACTCACTTGTACATTGTGTGAACATCAAATTTGAAATAACAGACCCATTAATCATACATGAAAAGTTAGTAGTAGATTTAAAATACCTACCACATGTGATGATGAACTCAGGATTTCCTGTAACAGGCATATACTGTTCTGAGACAATTTGCAAATGTCATGAAGACTAAATATGACAAGTTCAGGACAGATTTATTGTAGAAAACAGTGTTTAAAGCCTCATATTTTCTTCTTATGGAGTATAACCTGCTCCTTTTTAAACCTTTTTCTTTAATAGATGTTGTAAGTTTTAGAGCTATGCCTAGCTGTTGTTAAGTAATTCATCTAAATCAGACAGGGTGTCTAAAACTAGAAACAAAAAGGAACTCTTATCCAGTGGATTGATGAACTGTTAGAACTTGCTACATGGTGATTTTCTTTTAACTTCACAGAATCACAGAATATGCCTACTTGGACAGGACCCAAAAGGATCATCAAGTCCAACTCCTGGCCCTGCCCAGGGTGCCCCAAAAATCACACCATGGGCCTGAGAGCATTGTTCAAATGCTTTTCTTACTCTGTCAGCTTTACTGCTGTGGCCACTTCCCTGGGGAGCCTGTTCCAGTGCCCAGCTCCCCTCTGGCTCAAAAACCTCTTCCTGATACCCAACCTAAACCTCCCCTGACACAGCTTCAGGCCATTCCCTCAGGCCATGTCACTGATCACAGAGAAGAGATCACAATCTTCAAATTCTACTTTCACCAAAAGGTATTTATTTAGAATTAAATACTTATAAACCGTGATCCAAGATATCGAGAAATCCTGACATTTATCGCAGTCATTTCCAAACTTGTGTTCTGTGAATGTATAAACCTGGAGCAGTGATATGCCATTATGTTAACCACATCATAAAGGATTCAACTCAGTACCATCTCCTCTGTAGTGACAAGGACAAGTTGTCTATATACTTAAAATTACAGTTGTAAATATATGTATATTAGAGCATTCAAGAGACCAGCAGATTTCAGTCTATCTCTACTGGCAGTTGTCTATCAAGTAGGATATTGTGGACTCAGTAGTCAAATATAATTATGCATTTCAGTCCTCTGAGCAACTAGCTGAAAGTAAATGAATTAAGGGAGAATAAAAACAGATGCCATGAAGATGTGATGGTATATATTAAAAAATATGGATCAGTGAAATACTTTCCCTTGACACTTTTGATCAAATTGAATGTCTTTGGAATTTCTGTCTCCCAAATTCATAACTTTTAAGTCACCATTTTCAGACTGTTATCCTGGCTCTGTAGTTGTGATGAGAGGAAAATCTGGTTATTAAGACTTCTTGCCTAATATCTTCTGCAATTTCAGTAATGATGTGAGAACAACAATGAGGAAAAAGTTGGGGAATATCACCTTCATGCACAAACACTATTTTTTAAAGAGACACAGTATTTGAAGAAAGCTTATTTTTTTCCTCATGTTGCTTTCCATGATGACAAGCAGAATGTTACTGCAGTAATCACAAACTCCTTCAAAGTTCCTGTCTTGCTAAAGAATTGTCTAATATGCAAATCGTCCCTGTCATATATTTCATTTCCTAAGACCAGTGACAAGTTTCACTTTTCTAAAGACACCCTTCTCTAACTATTCTATACATCAAATAAATGCATAGTTGGCAGCAGTTGGTGGTGGAGACTGGGGACAGAAGCATATGTTATGCAAAGGAATTCCTCTTGGACATTTATTTAAAATGTATTTGTAATACTTCCTTCACCCATTTATATTTTGCTTTCTAGAACTGACTTAACATAACCCAAATCTTCAGAAATCTCTGCAGAAAGTAAAAATATGCTACAAATAACCAGGAAATATATAAGAAATAAAAAAAAAAATCTCCTAGAGACTTAGCTGTGCAAGTGTATGCACTACTGTTGTGGAACAACACAAAGGGTAGTTTGCAGCTCATTAATAAAAATGGTACAAACAGAATGAAAAAGAAAAACACTACACTATATAAAATAACTCCAAAATCCACACAACTATTCTTTAATTCATTTTTCTTTCTCTTTTTCACTTTTGTTTAGCAGAGCTACAAATCTGTAAAGCATGCATTCTTTCCCAGGGGCATTGCACATGACTGCACAACACTGGGAGAATTTAGCCTGGTACAGATGAAAAAATATCAAGAGCCTGGTCCTCCATAATGAACAAAGCTCCTCTGATTTTAGTCAGATAAAATTTCTAAACTGCTTTTGAATAGTAAATGTAAATTATCTGCACAGAATAACAGTCACCTCTTTCATTCTGAGGAAAACTTACTTCCATTTTCCTTTGATAGAATGTCATTATTTTCTTTCATTCCACTGTTAGTCTTCCACATTTGCTTCTGTCTAGTTTAATTTTTTTCCCTATTTCAAACCTGCTTCAGCTCTTTTGTTTTTCTTTTTTTATTTTGTCCCATCTCTGTCTTGCTCCCAGAGATAAAGGAATAAAAGCCATTTCTGACTTTCCTTTATATTCGGTTCTGCTTAGTTTCGCTTTTGAAAGATGGTTGAGCCTTGATCTGAATTCTTTGTTTCTCTCTGTATCAACAACATGTTAACCTGTGCTGATGCTTTAGTTCTGTATTTTCTCCTTTCAGTATCATATTTGCAGTGAAGTATTTATTTGGCTTGCTCTGCTTTTTCAACAATTTCTCTCTATTTTCTATTTTTATTATAGCAGTAGTACAAGAATGGTGGTATGCATAGTACACTATTGCTGTACACTATTAATTTGATATTTGTATATTATTAGAAAATATTTGATATATAGGTACTGAAAGTAATTATTATAAGCCTGAAGAGAATGAACAATATGGAAATTTCTAATCACTTGGACAATAAAAATAGACCTATGTACTTTTCTGAATTCACTTGACTAACAGAGAAAATGACTGTTTACATAGAATAAGAGTGAAAATCACTTGTTTATCCCACTAGATATTCAAATACCACATCATTATGGGAAGTTCTTTCCAAACAGGTTTCTGGATGATCCCATCAGTGAAGCTAAACACAATGCAGGAAATCCAATACTGTGGCAGTAAAAGCAAACATACATCTCTGAAGAGGCTGGAAAGAAAGCAGGTGAGATTTACCAACATCCTACAAATTAGGAAAACCATTCTTGCTGCTTTTTTCTAGCTGTATAATTGATGCATATAAACTTCCACATTACTCCATGCCAACTTCTTCTATTCTATAAACATATTTTGATTTTAGACTGACCTATACTGGCTTGTTTAGTGTAATCCATAGTAAAGAAAGACAGTTATTTACTTCCAAACCCTGAAATTCAGGAATGTATTTCCAGTGAAATCAGGACATTATTGAGGATGAAGTACTGTGTTTAATTTTAGTCACCCACACCAAAAAATTATACTGTAAGAGCTACACAGAACAGCCACTAGAAATATTCAAGAAATGCATAACCTCTTGTTTAAGAGGAGACTGAAAAACCCTCAACTCTTCAATCTAGTGAAAATAAGGCAAGTGGGAATATTATTGAGCTCTGCAAATATAGCTGATGGGGTAGCTAAACACCAGGAAAAAAAGTAGAGCTGAGTAAGCCAAAAAAACTGTGCTGAGTTGAGAATCCAAAAGTGTAACTGTGTGTGAATAAATTTAGGCTGTAAGTGTGTCACAGCCTCGAGCACCTTCCAGCTTTTTAGCTGGCTGAGCGCAAGGATGGCCCCGTGCTGGCAGGAGCATCTCTAAAGAGAGCTCTGGCCATGCTCTGCCCCTTCTGCCCTCCAGAGCTGCTGCAAGCTCAGTCTCTCATGCTGACCTTTGCCAGAGCTGCTCAGCACTGCTGCTGTGCCTCCCCACTCTGCAAATATCCCTGCAGAACCTCCCAGATGGAGTCACCAAGGGAGAGAAGGGAACATTTCCATGGTGAAGTTTTTGTTGAGCTGCGTGGGTAGAAAGTGAAGTCCCAGTGGCCTGGCAGGTTCTGTCCAGCAAGTTGTCCCTGTGACAGAGAACAGAGCCATGACAAATGTCATAACCAATGGCTGCTGACAGATATTCCCAAGAAACCCACAGGGACACAGAGAGTGCTGTGCTTAGAAAGGAGTCCTGTCAACAGGTAAGCAATGGCTCAGTGCACCCATTTAACATTTTCTGCAAGCATCCCAAATAATTCATAAATTTCCTGTATTCATTTTTTATGACTGCTTATACTTTCTACAAAAGGGCGATGATTTGCATTGCAGGAATACAATCTCCATTTATTACCAATCCCCTGACCCCAATTAATCAAGAATAAACTGTCCTAGCTCTTAAAAACAGCAAACCTCAGGCACAGGATAGCAGAGACTAAACATACACTGTCCTCCTGCTCCCAAACTTCTCTGTTTTCCTTCTATCTGGATATCCTTGTAACAAGCCCTAAGCCCTTAGTTGTTGTTTCATAGACTTCAGCAGTGACAATGGAATACAAGTTATTCGTACACTTCAACTATGAACAAATATTTGCATTTTGTGCTGAGAAGAGAAAATTCTTTCCTCCTGAGGTAAATGTTAACAATTCCAAAATTGCATACCCTAACCCAGCGCCTTCTGCTTTCACTCTGGATTTTGCACTTTAGGAGGAAGATCATTTCATTCTGTTTATATGTTCACTTTCTTTTTATTTCATCCTAGTGATTTTTCCTAATCCCATTCTGCGGCAGCTGCCAATATTGTCTTGAGCAAAGTCATAATATGACTTGTGAAGCTGACAGACAATGGGAATAGCTGCAATTTGCAGCTGCAAGAGGTGGCAACAAATATCTGGGGAACTAATGGGAAAGTGAGAAGGTATTTTCAACCCTGTTTGTCAATGTATAAAACCACTAAGACAAGGATGTGCTATTCTAGTTTCATCATGGTATTTGGGGTGAAACACTATCTTTTGATAGCTGAGCCAAATACTTTCATAATTGTGCAATTTATGTCTGTTCTTAGCAACACCTTCAACATTTTTCTCAATCCATGATGTCAGTAGGGGATCTCTACTGCCTCTTAACTGGATCATGGGGAAAAACAGAGGAGTAGAGTTCCATCAGGGAGGGTGCTGCATGAGTTTTACACACAAATGTAACATCAGGCAAAAAGGATGTTTCAGTATGACGGGGTGGAGAACTCAGAAGTGACAGTGTTTTATACCCATTATGTGGATAGTGCAAATAATTACCCTACCATAATGGGAAAACACAAGGAAATTTGATTCTGGGGTGCAGTGCCAAAATTTTTGTATTCTTGGCCTCTAGATCTAAATGAAATGTAGCTTATATCTATATTGGTATCCTAGAAAGGGGGAAGCAGGGGAGTAAAGGAATAAAATAATGACAATAAATAACATGAGATTATATAAAATGCTCGTTGAGGGTCTTTTGTAACAAAATACACTGGTGTGCTAAGTGAGTTTTGGTAGTCTAATTCAGATTTCAGTTTCTATTAATCAGAAGTGTGAACATGTAGTAGAGCTCTGTTCCAGCAGTCTTCAGTTTATTATTTTTATGGCTGGGTGATTTTTACTGTGACTGTTGCTATCCCATAAACATCTGACTCTGTAGAATAATGTATTGAGACCCCTGCCTCTGATATGAATTCAATTTGATCAAATAGCATGAGACCTCCTTTGGTGTTTTTTCTGTTTCAGCTCCTCAAAGCTGTGAAGAGAAAAAAATATTTGTCGAAGAATTAAGAAGTTGTAATATCTGCTTTTGAAAAATAAAACCGCAGTGAAAAGGCACTTATAAACAAAATATTTTTGGAAGGGAGACATGTTACAAAGGTTTTTGATCCATATTTACCTTTGTTCGTAGTTATAAAAATGGATTTTCAGATTGTTTTAAACGTTGGGGTTTTTTTCCCTTAAGATACAAATAGTGCAAAGAAAGCAAAATGCAACAAAATGAGCTCTATAGTGTAAGGAGGACCACAATCATAAGGACCAAACAACACTTCTAACTGTTGTAATAAAGCAACATTAAAATTGTGGGGGTAGCAGAGGGGAGGAGGTTACTTTAGCAATCTGGATTAACTCACAGATTTTCCAGAACTGTCATGTGTTGTTAGTACATGACTTGTTCATAAATCAAACTAAATCTCACTCTGTGTTTGTATGTCAGAAAGCTGGGGTTGGCCATGCATCACCTCAGCTGGTCCCTGTAACTCATACTCAGTGCAGCCAAGCACATCTCCACCTGCAGTGCAGAAAAGAATGGGATACTCCATGGATGAATGTATCATCATCAACCCAAGAGGACAGAATAGCTCTGAACAGGAAAGAAAAGTTTTCTTGTCACTTTGACTGATTGGTAAGCAAAAGACTTAGTGAAGGCTATTTTTTTCTGAATACTAAAGATATTTTTAACTGATGCTTATTTCTTGAGCCTGATATATATCCCAGGGTTAAGTCAAAATTTAACTAAAAATAAAAGTGTCTACTTTTGGGAATGAGTGGATGAACCCACTATGAGACCCCTTTTCTTTCTTGTCAAGTATTAGCAATGGCATTGACTCACTTAAGTTTACTACAGATCTCCTCGTAATCAAAGAACAGCACCAAGGGCTGGTATATGCTGGCGACCACCCAGCTGCAAAACAGCTTGATAGGAAAAACCCTGGGCATGCTGGTGGATGCCAAGCTGAACATGAGCCAGTGATGTGCCCCTGAAGAAACAGAAGGCCAGTGTTATCCTGCCCTGCATTAGGCAAAGTCTTGGCAGAAGGCCAAGGGAAGAGACTCTTTCTTGTGGCACTGGTGAAGTGCTGTGTCCAGGTCTGGGCTCTGCAGTGCCAGAGAGGCGTGGGAATGATGGAGGGAGCTCAACAAAGGGCCAAAATTTTAATTAAGGGACTAGAGAATCTCCTATGAGAGGAATCCTATAAGGAAAGACTGAGAAAGATGGGGCTGTTCAGCCTCAAGAGAAGGCCGGGGGATATTTTGCTAGTTCGTGTAAATACTGGAGGAATGCTGCAAAGAGGGTGGAGCCAGGCTCATTGCAGTGGTGCCCAGTGGCACGATGAGAGACAAAGGGCATAAACTGAGACACGGCAGGGTCCGTGCAGCACTCAGAACATCAGGAGCCACTCCCTCTGTGACTAAGGATGACTAAACCCTGACATAGATTCCCCAGGAAAGTTATGGGATCTCTGTTGCAATGCCCCTGCTCCTTTCTGGCCCAGCCAGCGGCCGCAGGGGATGGAGGGCAACATTCCTTGGGTCCGGGGTGGTACAGAGCCCTACCGGAGCATCTGGGGAGCAGCAGGTGGGCAGGCAAAACACAACACAGCTTCTGAGGGTGATGATTAGAAGGGTTTATTTGGGGGTCCCACAGTGGGAGGGAGCATGGCTCCCACAGGGGAACACAAGGCAGGCAGGCCCCAGGAGAGGCAGGAGAGAGAGTGTGTCCCCCAGGGCAGAGGAGCGGGCAGAGAGAGCTTAACCCTTTGTGACTTCCCCTAAGATACTCCCAGCCAGGGGGCAGATCCAAGGCTTGGACCAATGGGATAGGTGGGGTAGGGAAACCAATAGAGCCTCCAGGATGGGGTGATGGGCAGGGGTTACAATGAATTATAACTTGGGGTAAGGTTACAACTTACAACCAAAGTATAAATTTTTGAGGGTGAACAGAACAATCACTTAAGAAAAATTAATCACCACAGATCTCCTCCTTGGAGATATTAAAAAACACATTTAGATATAGTCCTGGGCAAGTGGCTTTAGATGGCCCTTCTTGAGCAGAGGGGTTGGAGCAGACAGCTTCCAAAGGTCCTTTCCAATTTAAACCTTCAGTGGTTTTGTTTTTCTATGATGTTTTACCTCATTCACTTCCCCCCACAACACAAAAATGACACTGTGCTCTAGCCATTCAAGGTACATTCCACGAACTATAGATCCATCTGTTCATAGATCCTGTGAGCAGAAAAACATACTTTATGCACCAGGTAGAGTTTCTGCATCGCTATCAATTCTCTAGGTGGACTGAAACAGTGCATCATTCTTTTATCATCACACATAATCTGACATGATTTTCATAGTAACTGAATTCTTTCTGCAGAGCAGAGGAGGAATCTCACTTTCCATCTTGCTCTAGCTTTGAATATTTGTTATTAGCCCATCTTTTGTATTTTTCCCATTTTAGCACATGATAAAATGAAAGATATCATATAAGAATATGTAAAGGAAACAATATTGCAATAGTCTGAAACACCTTGTTTCAATCACTGACTGTTCCACTTTGATTGTGGATTTTTGAAGCATTTCATGTTTTAAAACTTCTTCCACAGTAGAACTGGACAAATTTATTTTTTGTATTTTTCAAAGGAGAATGTGGAGAGTTTTTCAAGATAAGAAATTTGACACACCAGGCACAGTCTTCCTGAGAAAAATTTATTCCAAATAAAATAGAAGAAAATATCTATTTCTCTTTATATACTGTGGAATTTAGTAGTTCTAGTTCTTAGCTTATGAGATGGGTACTTTTCCACAATAATCACATAGCATTTGACTTAAGTAAATTAAGACAACTTGGAAAATAACAATGATCTTAGGAATGTGCCTACACTTTTCATTCCTAAATGAGCTAGAAATTCTTCTTGATATAATGCTCATTCTGGCTCAAACAAGATGCAAAGTTTACCAGAAGACCAAGTTACTAAATGACTTTTCAGCTGGTATCAGTGGGAACAGTTTATCTTGTGACAATTCCCTGAAAACAAAGCAGAGAACATTTCTAGTTTATATTTATATCATGAACAAAAGCTATCCCATTTTGTTGTTGTTGTTGCTCCAAGGAACTGTACCTTGCAGCTCTCCCTTTCTTAAAAAAAATTCAGCTGTAATTTTTCTTCTGTGTCATTCAGTCATTCATTACTGAGTCTTGTAGATGCCATAAGCACTTCTGAAAATGAAGAAGCACAGTTTAGTTCAAAGGAGGAAATTCATGTTTTGATGCCAGTTTGAATCTTATCTAAACTATCCAGGTTTCTCAGCTCTCAGTTTTGTTAGAGTCATCTCAGAAGAATTATCTTTTCTTCTCTGTCAAACTGCTCCTTCTCATATGACAAACATTCGAGGTTATGTGAGTAAATTTCCAGTATTTTGAATCTGAGAAATACTGCATTAGATTTGAATGTTTCTGCTTTTAAGCAAGCTCATTAAAATTCAAAATTAATGAAGAGCAATTTTTCTAGTGCTTTTAAATCACAGACGTTGGACTCAAAAGTTGAATTAGAAAGTGTCATGCGCTGCTTTTTTTTTTTACTTCATGTTCATAGAAATTTACACATTTTTAAATTTGAACCTCTCAGCACATGCACTTCATACTGCACTACTAAAGGAGAACCTCCTCTGCATTTGTGGGCAGTGTTTCTTTGTCTAAACTCAACAGAATAATTTACTTTGCAAAATTCCATACCCTGGTCCCAAAAGCAGAACTGCTCTAACTTCCACAACACTACCACAACTTGCCTTTTTTCACAAAAGGCAGGTATTGTAATTATTCTAAAATCAACATTTCATTTTGCCTTTGTTTTAGAAATGCACATGTTCCAGAAAAAGTAATTTTTCCTCTTAAGAAAGTTTATAAACAAATTGTGTAATCTAAGATGTGCTGGTTCTCAGGCTTTTTCATATGTGGTCTCATACTGCATTTTTTCCTTGTTTTTCATCTATACTGTTCACTACAGATGATGAACTGGACCAACGGCAGCCTTTTATGAGAACAAGTGTCAGTCAAGCAAATGAAAAAGAGCTATCAATACATCAAACCTGACTATCAAGGTAAAGCTCTTGCTGCTTCTCAAAGCTTAAGGATTATCTGAATTAGTGGTAAGGTCACCACTTTTTATAAATTTCCTGTATTTATTTGCCTTTCAGTTGTAAATAGCAGGTTGCAAAAGCCACCCTTCACACATGACAATTCCTTGTGGCTGTTGGGAGTGAGTTCTGTGGTTATTGAAGGTGCTTTCCAGCACTGCTGGAACTTTGGGGCCAGATTCCATAGCATGGTTTGGCATACTCTTGAAATAAGCATTAAAAAAGGAAAAGACCAGAAAACAGATGCTTTTTAAAATTTTAATTTAAAATCACAGAAAATACAAGGGGAAAATAATAAAAAATATCATGACTGTATAGCATTTTCACATATTGCACTAATATCCCTGCACATGACCATTAAAGTGGCTGTCTTGAAGGGCTGATAACAGTAGCAAAAATTTCCTTCATAAGAGTTATTGAGCAAACTTTGATAATGATATAAACAGTATGAAATTATCCATGAGCTGGTTAAAAGCTGAAAAAAGGCTTATAAAGTATACCTGTTGGCCTGTTCAGAGACTTTTGCTGAAGTGTTCAGCTGTCTATGCTGATTTTAGAGTTTTGCCCTCTCATGAAATCTGCCTAAACTGACTATGGTTACATTACACATCTCCCTGTGGTATCTGTAAACTGAGAAGTCCTACTGCCTTTATGCTTTATAAAATCTAAGGAAATACAGGATTTAATTAGGTTTTACTGACATCCATATATTATTACTATCTTCATATAACATTATTACACTCAAGTGCAAAAGGTATATGGAATAGTTATTAGTTATTGTGTTAAAAAATCCTAACTTCTGCTGTATTTTGTTTGCCCAAATGCTTTGCAAGCACTGAGTGTACAACTCACCCCGGGGTTGGTCTGCTCATTACCAAATAAGGTCTCTGCCACAAGGGTTTTCCAAATGCTGGCTTAGCAAATAATCATTAGTCTCAAAAGAACTAGGTGGAATATCAGAAGTTCCTTCAAGTGTGCCAGGCAGAAGGGAAAATCTCCCAACAGAGGCTCAAAAGGCCTCTGAGGACAAAGAGAAATAGTGACAATGTTTTTTCCTCCCATGAACACTCTCAGAATAAGCTTAAATTGCAGTCTTCAATTGCGGAAGGAAGCACCTTCAGGGAATTTTGAAGTTAAAGCTGGATGGGGTGTGTGTAGATTTCCATGGTAAAAAGAGAGAGGCAGAATCACCTGAAAGTGTTTAGTAAAGGAAAAAAAATTGAAAAAATAGAAAAGGATTGTACACAGTCAAAAATAAATATAGAAAGGACATTTCTTGAAATGAAGATGAGCTCTCTCCCTGTTCCCAAATTAGTAAATAAGTGCCTGGTGCAGTAGTAGTG
>WEIU01009866.1:171113-197719 GCA_013389925.1 Aegithalos caudatus
TTTTTTTTTTTTTTTTTTAACAAAGTTTGTGGCAGTGGTTATCTGGACTGGCAGAGAGCAAAGCTAGACTAAACTATGTAAGAGGTAGTTATATTCATCAGTATTTTCAAATGCTGGTAATTACAGTCCAGAGAGATTAGAGATGAGTCATCATACCTTTCATTCACCTTTCCTGTTTCAGCTTTCTTAGGAACTTAAGAACAAATGATCAAAGCAAGATACTCTGTAGAGTTTCCAAGGGAAGTCTTCTCCATCCCTCATCTGCTATGACTGTGACCAGATTCTTGTCCCTAATTCCACCTTGAGCTTACTGTGGAATCAGCTAGAATCATCTGCCACCTAAAGTCTGCTTAGATGTCTTAATACTGGACTCTGAAACCGTTAGAAAGACTGATCTTGAGGAAATATAATGGTCCTTCTTTGAGAGATAGCAGCCACTTCATGAAAACATGAAAAATATTTGGGTTTGTTTTTAAAAAAAATAAAATTGTTCTGACTAAAAGCAGGTGTTTCACAGTCATCCCCTTTGTAGGCTGCGGCTCTTCATCTAAATTTTCTGTTATTTTTTGCAAATATATTGTGTGAAGAGATTAAAAAAAAAAAACAACTGTCCCAAAAGAAGGGTGAAAAAAGACTTCATAGATTTATTTATTCAGAAAAGACATAGACAAAATACTGGATTTTTTTAAAACAAAATGGGTTAAAAATATAAGAGGGTTCAAATGAGTTTTCCTATCCCCCAGAGATATCCCCCTCATGTAGGGAACTCCAGTTGACTTTTTTTTTCTGTTCTGGTGAAGTTAGTCTGATTTATACAGTTGAAATCCAACCCACATTTTGTTTGGTTTGGATTTTTTTTTTTTTTTTAATTTACATTCAGGAATTTTTTTTTTAAAACTTCTGGGAGACAATAGAAAGGAAAGAACCACTATGAAGAAAATGAGGAAGAAAAGTTTCTTAAATCTTTAATTTCATACTGAGCAGTCTTAAAATAGGTCAGATTCTAGCAAGATATGTCTTGAATACTCATCCTTTTAGCACAATCTAAATTCAGCTAGTCTAACATAAGAAGTACAATATAGTATTTGGGATTCTTTAGCTGAACGCATGAATTTTATTTCTAAAAAGTTAAAACATATATAAAAAATCAAAAATTAAGTATTTATAAACTTATTAAGAAGTTTACACAGGGTTCAGCCAGATTTGCAGAACAGGTCACAGTCCCCAGCTCTCCACAGGTGCAGAGTCTAGATTTGATCTGCTGGAGGGGCTGTTTCAGTGGATCCTCCTCTGAGCAAAATCCAGCAACTTAAACCAAATGTTTAAGAATTTCATCTAATCCAAATGGATTTATCCTGACAGAGGTCAGGATGAGTGTCCCACACTACCCTGCTGAGCATGTACACACACAATGGTGAGCCTCTTTCTAGTACAGAGCACATTTTTCACTGGAACTGCTAAACTAAAAGATCACTTCCATCTACATCCTAGCAAGACAGTTTATAAAATTGTGAGGTTAGTGACATGTAGCAAAGCATTTTACTGAAATGGATTTGGAGTTTTTTCTGTTTCTCTAATGATGTGGAATTTCACAGGTAAACTCCACTTTCTGCCATTTTTTTCTACAGCCAAGCCATTTTTCACTTCCTGAAAAAAGTTCAAACACATTATTAACAGTCAAGCCAAAAAATCTACAGTTAGTAAGAAGAGGCATAGAAGATTTTCCATGCATTGTTGTCAAATGCAATAGACCCTCAGATTTTCCTATCTAATGCCTAAATTCCCTCTCAGGTTTGTTAAACACAAAAGCTTTAAATTAAACATTTGCAAAATTCAGAGATTGGTAGGCTCATTGCCTATACTGTTGAATATAAACTTAGATTATTCTGCAGAAATAAGAAGGGCTTGTGAAGGAGTACATAGGACTTATAAACCCCAGTTTTGAACTGAACAGTGTAAATAGACTGAATAGAATGAAACTGAGTCATGAGTTTCATGTATGTTATAATTCTGTCTTAACAGAATCACTAAAGAGATGTAATACTGTCATATCTCTAAACAACCTCTTCATAAAGAGAAGACCAGAATCGTGGAAACGCTTAAATGGATGAATTTATCACTGTTGGCATTATTTTGTGGTTTAAACTGAAAGTCTATAGATCATATATATAGGTGATTTAGAGAATCAAATAATGCGGCTCTGACTACTACTTCACAGTAGCTTATGCTACTTGTGTATTACTTCAAGAACAACTCTGAAACTTTTCAAGTTGGGAATCATAAGAAGTCTACTGACTTTTGTATAAAACCTTTTGAGAGAAAAAGTCACAGAACCTGTCCACTTGTGAGCTAAGGAAAGCTTTTAGCCTTTAGGGAACAACACAATGTTCCCAATCCATCTATAAACAGACCAAGCTAAATTTTGTCTCTTGTCATTGGTGAAGTCCTTCACCTAAAATCAAACTGAAATCCAATTTTTCCACAAGCCCTAAGATGATGGGTATATTTTCAAAAGCTTTATGAAGTAAAAGTTTCTCAACTTCTGAATGATAATTCTGGGTTTAGGAGAATATTAAATGTATACCTCTGTATAGTTTTATATTCTTCATTTGGCATCTTCTAATACAAATGGATACTGGAATAGGCAAACAGAATTGGAAGAGCCTATAGGGATTAATTCCATATTTTCCAGGGTCCAGCCCTGCTTAGATTTGGCTATAAGTAATAGTGAAACAGGCATGGTCGAGAGTGTCTAGAAAAACCAAAAGGGTTTAATAAATGAAATAATACAAAAACAAAGCATAAAGCTGAACACAGTATAGGGAAAGATCCTATACCTGCTACAACACCTCAAGAATGCCATTGGTCCCCTTATTCTGTCTCCTTTTCTACCCAATGATTGGGGATGGATCTGTTTTAAAACTTCCAATAAGAAAGCATACAGGTTTTGACAAACAGACATAGGGTCCAACAGGTGCTTTTCTCTTGGCACTGAGCCAATTACAAAGAGACATACATAGAACTTTCAAGTTAAATTTCCAAAAATGTCAAGAAGTAAACTGAGATCCTTTTTCTTATGCAGAACCACCCACTTAGTGTGGTGGGTGCATTACTAGAAGTGTCTTTTCCTAAATCTGCTTTTTCTTTTTTATATTTTTCCATGGCACGTTTCATGTTAAGGAAAACATGCTGTTCAGGTCTTTTTTCCTTGCATGACTCTCATGAACTTTTATAGTTTTACTGAAAAGGTGAAGACAATTTTAAGAAATTCTCAAGCATCAAAATACATAAAATCCATTTTAGTAAATTCTCTTACATCTACTATGGCTTCTCTATTGAGCAAATGCAAAGATTTTTCCAAAGAATAATCACCTACACTTGGTGACAAAAAGTGACTCGGCCCTGCCATCATTCAGATGGTGTAGAAACAAAATCCTTGCTACATTTTCATTTTCCTTAGGATTCACTAACTCCTAAATGTTCCCAAAAATCTACCAGGATAATATTTTGATTCGTGTCTAATATACTGAGATCTGGCTACAGGATGGATATGCACATTTAAGTCAAGACCAACAGGAGAATATACATTAATGGGCCTGCACTTTACAATGATATGCTGTGAATATGAAACCACAACATACTTGTTACAGCAGCCCTTCTATTAGAGGATAAAAAGGAGCCAAGACACAGACTTCTTGTTTATCACAGCATGAAAAGGGCCCTGGTTTATTCCTCTTTACAGCCCAGCCATCCTGTCTCCAACCATTCACTGACTCTCCCTGCAGCAGCCTCTGCCTGCTGGGTATTTCCTGCTGAACTCTGCCTGCAGGGATCAGTTTGCAGGCTCTGACTGCAGCTTTTACCCAGCTAGACTGTGACTGTAGGTTCCAACACAGGCTCTAAATACACACCCAGACTGCCCTCACAGCAGTGATTCTCTCTCCACAGTATCCTGCTTCACAATTCTCTTCATCATACCCAAAATCCCTCCTCCAGACTGATCCTCCCCTTACCAGCCAATCCCCTCTTTTATCTCACTCATCCTTTTTGGAAATAGCTGTTACTCATCAGGGGCGAGGCTGTATTGAGTAATTAACACAGCTGTTACTTATCAGGGGTTGGGTCACCTCTATTCCCTTCTCCTACACATACTGGATTTTTTCTTATCTCATTCTGAGTTTCAACTCCATTTTCTCCTGAACCACCCCAGGGAAGGCTCCTCAGGCCAGACAAGGATGATATACAGATGTTACATGGGGTTGGAATAAATAAGGCTGCTTTACTGAAGTGCTGCCCTATGGTTACTTACCCCTTCACCTCAGGGCAGGCATCTGGGCAAGCTGACCCTGGCACATTGACTCCATCAGTTCCATCACCACTTACTTGGGATCTCTGAATCACTCTGTACTGAAATATCGAGGCATATGGGACTGCAAAAAAAACCAAAAAAACCAACAAACCCTGTGTTCTGTTTGTCTGGCTGAGAATATGACAAGTATAAAACCATTATCTTACCTATGGGATGGAAGAGGACTAGGGAGGACAAGCAAGTGAATTTCAAATGAGTGACATCTTGGAAAGAGTCACCAGAGCTTAAAAATCCTTGCTTAGAGCCTTGGGGGAATTAAGTAAGGGTAAAATCCCTGAGGCCCAGAAAAAACAAACCAGTGAGTGATGTAAAGGCAGGGCGTCTGTGCAAAAAGTTGATGTTCTAAGTCTGGCAATCATCACAGCAAATTCTTAAGACTCATTTAAGGGTTTGGGATGTTTTTAGAACTCCTCTTCTGAAACTGATTGTTTTTCCAGAAACTAAGTTTCAAAGATGAGGATTTGTTTAGTTTACATGGCTTTAATTAAACTGTGGGTATTATTGGTCAACATAGAACTTCCACATTTAAATCAACATGCTGAAGAACAGAAAAAAGCTTCTCAGCCAGCCTTGAAAGCATAATAAAATACTTTGATGCCTGGGGTACAATCTCTTCCTTCCAGCACTGAAGTTGTTTTCATTTTCACAGGCATTTTTGTACAAAATTGTATGTAAAAATATGGACATGATTAAAATTCAGCATTTTCTATATTTGTTATATAGTATTTAAAGTGTTTCTTTGAAAGCAGTAATAAGATTAAATCTTGAAATGACAAGTCAACCTCTAATCAACAGATACAGGGAAAAAAAACCATGTCCAATGAGATGGCCATTGCAGAATTGTATGTATTTTAATATTCCTCTCTTTTGTCTGAAGCACTGATAGCTGCTCCCTGTCAAAGGCAGGATAACCGAACAAATGGATTACTGATTTAATTTGCTATGGCGGCTCCTATGTTCCTGACCCAGCTTGCCCTGCTTTTTCTCATCAGATAAGACTTCTGATGTCATTACCATTGTGTTTTCTCTGGTGATTTCTCCAGACCAACATACTGGTAAATTGCAGGCTTTGCGAGCTGTCTGTTTTTGTCTGAGATACATTCATGCTTAAAGGTCTGGGACACATTCATGTCCCTTTGTATATTCTTCTTTTATAATTGACACACCTCAGTTTTGCTTCCTCAATTTCTCTGTTCCTTCACTTTTACTTAGGTAGGAATACAGGATTTTAAATATGACAATGGCAGGATTTTATTATTCCTATTTTCCATAGTCTTTCTACTTAATGAAATTTAAAGGACTACATAATAAATGTTGTGATCCATTACTAGTCTATAGATATGGTAATTTTCTTTTTATCTCTCTCTCTTTGGAATTTCTCATCAATCAGCAATGGCACAAGCAGTCTTGTTTGCATTTTTTTTCTTTTTTTTTTTTTTTTTTTTTTTTTTTTTTTTTTTTTNTTTTTTGGCTGTGAGAATGGATTGAGGGCAGCCCTGAGGAGAAGGACTTTGGTGTGTTCATTGATGAAAAGCTCAACATGAGTGTTCACAGCCCAGAAAACCAATAGTGTCCTGTGTTGTATCCAAAGCAACATGGCCAGCAGAGCAAGGGAGGAGATTCTGTCCCTCTGCTCTGGAGACACCCCACCTGCAGGGCTGCCTCCAGCTCTGGGGTCCCAGCACAGGGAGGACAGGGACCTGCTGGAGTGAATCCAGAGGATGCCAAAAAGATGAGCAGAGAGATGGAGCATCTCTGCTGAGAGAGTTGGGGTTGCTTAGCCTGGAGAAGGCTTCAGGTTGACCACAGAGCAGCCTCCAGTACCTAAAGGGGATCTACAGGAAGGCTGGATGGGGACTTTTGACAGGGGCATGCATAGGACAAGGGGCAACGGCTTTAAACAGAAAGAGAGAAGGTTTAGATTAGCTATTAGGAAGAAACTCTCTGTTGTGAGGATTGTGAAGCACTGGCACAGGTTTTCCATTGAACATGGGAGTGTCTCTTCCCTGGCAGTGTTCAAAGCCAGGTTGGATGGAGTTCTGAGCAACCTGATCTAGTGAAGTCTGTCTCTCCCTGTGGCAGGAAGGTTGGAGCTAGATGATCTTTAAGGTCCTATCTTACACCATTCTATGGTTCTGTGTGATAGAAATTCATCTGGATGGTCAATAATTTATATTTATATGCATCAAACTGTCCTTTCTATCCATTATTCTTCCAGTGTTCTTCATCTGTCTTTATTTATCTTCTACCTTATTATTTACTGTTATTTTTCTATCTCAGCCTCCAGTTCTTTTATTTTTTTTCCTGATAGTTTAAGACCAACCATGAATAATTATTGCAATTTTTTGCAAGTAGGAATTTGCAGGCTAAGATACTCAGGTATAATAAGTTAAAAAGCCAAGAGTGTCTGTATCTTCATGAATGTTATCATAGCACTTCAATTATAGCAAAGGATATTTTTGGGGTTTCGAAAAATGCATTTCTGGACAGTTTCCTGGCAGTGTCTTTGCAAACATTGCAGAGTACACTATTGTTTTTAATATTTCTTACCCACCTTTTCCACAATTCAATTAAAATAAAACATGGTTTTGTTGAACTCAGTTTTGTTCTATTTGCTTCTTTACACTGAAAAGGGACAGGAAGTTCAGGAGTCTCTAAGGACTTTATAAGATACTTTTCTCTGTGATGGCTTTATTTTAAAGACAATAATGTGTCAGCTTTTTGGGCTTTATCCTTGTGGATCTTTTACAAAAGAAACATTTGTAGTGACTTTACAGATTCATTTACATCATACACTTAAAATACAGTCTTTTAATGGTACTTTGTTTTTTAATGAATATTTACCAAAATTATGTTAGACCTTCATTAAATTTCATGATTTCTAAATGTTACCAAAAAGCAAAGGCATGTCAGCACAGAATTTTTAGAATTTTCTGTGATGTTTAAACAACTATTTGGGTCTACAAGAAAGAATCTCCCTGCTCTCTGTCAGTAAAAAAAGATATATTCTCATGTCTTCAGTGGGAATGATTTCTATGCACTCAAACTAATAGCCACTCATTTTTAGACCGCTACCTTCATTTTGTTTATCCACCTATCCAGTGAACAATACCTCTTTAGTCATATGCTTAAAATTATCAAATAGTCCCTCAGTGATTCTACACTGTCTTTTTTATTATACAGTCATGTGAGTCCTGGTCAATAAGACAGCTCTCAATCCATGGACTCTCAATTTTCTTGCCTGCATTTATATTACTTTTCAAAAGTTTCCTCTCATGCTAGAGAATTCTGGTAGGTGGTAATCAACATACTCCATTGATGTGAAAGGTCAGTGAAGGCATAGAGGAGTCAGATTTTTATGTGTCTATAGAAATCCCAGTATATAATTCAGCATCACTTAGTTAGTATAATGTTTAGTGAATTACTCATTTACACATAGTAAATTTATTTTAGTAAATTTATCTCTCAGAGATATAAACTGTTTAAAGCATGAAACCAGGCCAGGACAACCCATCTGACTGTTATTCTGGAGCTTCTTTTCCCTGTTCTCTGCATGGCAATCACACAGAGACCCCCAATATTTCCAGTCTCTGTAATAGATCCTCTGGTTCACAGGAGTGAAAAGAATGAATATTCTGCCTCCTTTGTCTGCCACTCCCCAAGAAGAGACCACCTACACACAGGAGGCCCTGGGGAGACTGCCATGGTCTGAGTCCTCTGTCTCTCAAAGGTCTCCAGCCTTGGAGAGGAGATGAGCACTGAGGCATTAATGTAGAGCTTTCCTTGGTTAATCTTCGTGATAACACAAAGGGATACACAATCAGCAGTGGCTGGAATTCACAGCAGGTAAATCAGCTATGAGCACTTCCAGTCAGTGGACAAAACCCAAGCCAACCCTCCTATCTCTTTTTCTTATTTAAGTACAAGAACAAAATGATTTATGAGTCAGATGCCTCTGCGTAACTTAGAAAACTCCACTGTTCTTGCACATAATAAGAAAATTTTCTGCTTATATAGGCAAATGCTGAATGCCAACAGGATAGAACACCTTTAATATTAAACTTCAGTAACTGTACTGCCACAGGTTGACTGGTGTGACAGTGCCAGTTGGTCATGATCAAACACGTGGCTGTAATTGGTAACCTCACAGAAGTTTGCAGTGGTCATTTGTGGGTGTATCATACCCAGTCAATATGTCAATAAATCAGTGCATCTTCTCCTTCACTGGAGTAGCTTTCCTTGAAATAAATATATCCTATTTTTCTCTATAAACTAGAAAAAATCACTTTCTAAGGTATGTTTTAGTGTCAAATTTGAAAGTTAGAATTTGAGCTGTGCAGTAAGAATATATTCACAGAATATATTCATTTAATAAATATTTTAAATTTTTTTAGAGATGAAAAATCGCATTAATTTCAATGAAACTGTTGGGCACAGAAATTCCAACATAATATCACTGATTTGTCATTTATACCAATGTTAACCATTTTTTGTGTCTTTGATTGCAAAATTCAAAAATCTATGACATAAATTTAAAGCATATAGCTCAAGAAAAAAAAAATAAATCAAAGATTATTACATTAAAATATTTTTAATTAATACATTCAGTTCGAGCTTTATTCAGAAGCATACTTCATCATAAAGATTAGGTCTGATAAAATTTGAAGTCATCTGTAAGAAGTGTCAGGGATGTTCCTGGTTTTGACACAAATTTTAAGACAACTGAAAACAGAAGTTGGAAAAATTGCATTCCTTTCTGAAAGTTCTCAGATAAAGAGAAGATAGCATTTAGTGAAGAAGATCATTTCAGTTGACAAGTCTGTTAGCAACAGCTTTTGCTCTGGATTCTGGATGCCTTCTCAAGTCTGAACATTGCACATTTCCAGGCAGTCAGGGACAATCCTTTTTACTGCAGCAAAACTTTTGCTTTAAGGAACCAATGTGATCATAGAAGACAAGCACAATGACTTCAGAAGTATTTGCTACTGACCATGACTTGTCTACAACTACACCAGAACACAATGGGCACCAGGCAGTCCTGTACCTCACATCAGTGACTGAAACAGCCACTCCTCAACCTGCCCACACCAAACAGGTCATGAGCCAGACACGTTATTCTTTAATGTGAGAGGTGGGATCTTGGACAGTTTACTTTCTCTCTTCTTAAGGGGACTGCCAGCATTCCGGTGTTGCCATCAACCTACCTATACATTCTCCCTCCTGATCTTCCTGTGAATGGTCACTAGACAAGGGGCCTGGTTAGGTTATGAGTACTTGGCAAGACACTAAGTCTTTCTAATTCCAAGCCCTGTTTCCATATCAAAGCTGTTCATACCAACTACAGTTTCATTTCAGCAAGCTAATAAAATCCTCTAAAATCCTACATAAAAGCAAGAAGCATTTCCGACTGCTGCAGCTATCAGCAAAACAATTTAAGAGTTTATGGTACATACAGCTGAGAGATGAGAAAGTGTACACTGGTCCATACTAATGCACAGCCCTGTGTTGGACTAAGTAAGCTTCTGACAAGGATTTGGCACCATTATAGCTGGGTTTTGGCCGTGTTTATGGATGAGATATAATTTCAAAGAGGAAAGAGCTGGATGGGCAATTTTACCTCATCATATTGATATTGTACAGAGGTATTATCTCACTATCAGTCAAAAACCTTCAAGAGATACAGAATGGAGACAGAAAAGCACAATGAATAGTATTTCAAATGAAACAAAATTATTTTCCACATTACTCCTGAGCTCACTCTTTAAAAAAAAAAAAAAAAAAAAAAAAAAAAAAAAAAAAAAAAAAAAAAGAGAAAAAGGAACTAATCATTTTCACAGTAAAGTTAGGCCTAATTTAGAATCTATGAGCTGGGGTCCACTCATTTCCTGGTTTATTTATGAGCTTTTTAAAGAACAGATTTCTGTTTTGCTATAGTTCTCAGATGACATCAATAGACCTCTCTCTGAAGTACTGCCATCATCCATGAGTCCTTTTTGAATCTCTTGCCAACATTCTTGATCTTCAACTGTTGTTTATGTCCCTTCAGTATATTCCTCAGTTGAGTTCATGGTTCAGAAAATTGGGAGGCAACATCATTGCTCTGCCTGTGTCTCAGAAACATAAGAATGTGCTGATGGAGTGCACTAATTGATAGAAGGGCAGACCATATCATGTGCCTGTGACTGCAGCTCTGTATCTAACGTGTAAATGGCCTGGAAAAAAAATGAGTGCATGTGCCTCAACAATAAATTCAATTTTCCTGTCACTGAGAGAAAGCACTACCTGCATCACTACTTGGTGATTTTAAACACAACACGGTGACTGGGACATGTATGCAAGCCTGATTGAGTTGCCACTCTCTGAATCTGCAAAAGCCTTCAATTCTTGTGAAATTATACAGCCATTTGAAACAGAATTGTTTGGAACTACTTTTACTGTATCCACTCAAGAAAAAAGGGGATTATTTGCTAGAGCACTTCACATATTTGCAAGGTAAGAAAATTCCCATTTCGAAAAACAAAATCTTAAAAATAGCAGTATACACTCCAAACCAATGGACAACCTTGTTTTCTTTTCATTAAAATATTATATCTATATATCTGAGAGAGATTTCCTTCTTATTGCAAATAATATATTTATTAATATCTATTATTTAGTAGTTTGATAGATTTGGGTTTTGAGTCCAAGTACAAAGTTGAAGTAGATGAATGTACAAAGAGGTTTCAGCTTTAAAGAAGCTGAATAACAACCACATATAGGTCAATATAAAGCCATCCTAAATTATTAACTGCAGCAATTCAAATATTCAGTTCATCTTGCCAAAGGTAGCAAGCCCATGTCCCGTGTTTTGCCAAAAGAGAAAGTTGTTTAAGTGATGAAAGTTGTTTAACCTTAACAACATCATCTAAGAAAGATCAGTTTGAAAGCAGCACTCCAGACTGAAGAATAACACAAAATGAGTAAACTACATGATCCCTTTCTAGCTTCTTCTCCCTGGACAACACACCCATCTTTAGGGCTGTGTTTATTCTTGGGTAAAAGTTCATCACCACAACAGCCACTGTGGGCTATTTTACCTGTGCAAAATTTCAGTCCTGAGTAATAAATAATCCAAGGTTGAATCAAGATTCACAAACTAGATATTTTCAGTTATTCTATGCTCACATTTGTAGGGGAAGCACCACAAATGACATGGAGACACTTGACTACAAATATTCAGATTTTCTAATCAATTTATTTCTTTGCACAAGATAATTAACATTCATCCTGCGCATTACTATAGGGACATACTAAACAGAAAATATTCACCAAAAAGCAGTAAAATGGAAAGAAAGCAATCCTTTCCCAGAATCTACAGCTTTCTCAAAGTTATTTTCCTGTTGTTTTATGGGCAATAAAATCTTTAACACTTCATTCTTCCACAGATTGCTCTTTAAGTTTAAGTATGAGCTCATAACAATGAAATATTTAACAACAAACTGTTTGTTAATGGACCAGCTCTGTGGTAGACCTGAAGCTTGTAGCATATCTAATGAGAGAAGCCACTTGTGTAAAACTGTGAGATTGGTAAAGGGGGAGAAGAGTCTTTTCAGGGTTTTGTACTAAACTGCCACAAGAACACTCTCTATTTGTAAAAGCATTCCTCAATGTGAATTTGCATAGTGGGTTTATTTTAATTAGCAAATTCATTGTCTTTTGGATGTTAAATTTTTTATGTTCTGGATTTTGTAGCATAGTAGAGACTACAGAAAAAAAAAATTAGTTTGGTGTTTTATTAATACAGTTTTTCTAGTGGTGATTGAATAATGTACTTTTCTGAACAATTAAATATTGCCAATAAATGTATTGTATCATGCTAGAATTTACAAACCTCTATTCTATCCAAGGTTTAGTTTATTTCTGGTAGACTCTTTCAAGAAAAAACAAATGCTTTTAAACTTTTGCCTTCTGTAATTTTATCTTTACAAGCTTTTAACCTGCACATTTACAAAGAAGTAACTTCAAATTCATAGGAGGACATCTTGCCAAATTCTTCTTAAAATACTGATGACAATAATATAAAATGATGAGGGGTAGAAAAAGATGTCCCAAAAGCTCTTAAACTCTGTACTTTGAATATACAATCTTTAGTTGCTATCAACTAGCTTAAGATTCTCAGAGCATTTTAGACTTATTCACAGAAAATATTTTTCTTGTTTTTTGTATAGTGATCCTCCAACATCTATTTCCTCAATTTCCTCTGTTTCTATTTATTATCCTCTAATCCATTTAAATGATTCAACTTGAGCCACGCCCTAATTTTAGTAATTCACTTTGCATAAAAGTATTTTAAAAGCTAAAGTACCTTGAGCAATGGAAAAATAATAAATACTTCTTTTTTTCCACCAAAAAGACAGTGTTGGTATTCATGTAGTAGTGTCATCAGATATTCCAGACACCTAAGTTACAATACTAAACTCATACTTCACAATACATTGTAGGTAATGCTAGCACTGCTTACACAACCAACATGAACCTAGCAGAAGTAAATACCAGATGCTGAACTACATTTAGAATTAAGAATGTGCAGCGAATCCTTTCAAACCGTGTCTGTTCCTTGTTATGTCTCACCTTGCTACATTCATTTTAAACTTCCTATTTTCCTGTATAAAATATGGTCCCTCAGACTATATGGTTTATAGATAATGACAACAGATAGTGGACTGCTGTACTTTTTGGTAGGCATTCAGAAAAGAACCACTATTAAATTATGTTCTGTGCACACCATGAAGCCCTATTATTGTAGGATAATTTTTTCCATTTCCTTTATCTGATCTCTCCAGGACTCAGATAATGTAAGTATGAAATAGCTAAAATAATTTCTTCTCCCTGTTATAAAGAAACATTTTTTTTTTTCATTTTAAACCACGAAATCTTCTAAAAGTGTGCAGCATTACTGTATCACACACACACAGACACACACTCCTGATAAACAGTGCTGGAAAACTGGTAATGACAGCTGAGGAGAAAACTTTTTTTTGTTTCAGTCTTCAATGGCAACCTTTCTTCCCAGACATTGAGTGGATGGAAAGCAGGATGGGGACTGGGAGGCCAAAGTCCCTTCTGTAAGTAAAGATCAAGCTAGTGACCACCTGAGGCACCTGAATGGATGTAAATCTGTGGGATCTGATAAGATGCATTCCAAAGTTCTGACGGAATTGACTGATGAAGTGGCCAAGCCTCTCTCCATGATATTTGAAAAGTCCTGACTGTCAGGTAAAGTCCCTGGTGACTGGAAAAGAGGAACCATTGCACCCATCTCCAAAAAGGGTCAAAAGGGGGACCCTGGGAACTACAGACCCATCAGCATCACCTCTGTGCCTGGGAAGATCATGGAACAGATCCTCCCTGAAGCCAGGCTAGGGCACATGGAGAACAGGGAGGGGATTTGGGCTTCACCAGGGACAAGTCCTGCCTGACCAACCCAGTGGTCTCCTGTAATGGAGTGACTACATCAGTGAGCAAGGGAAGGGATACAGGTGTTATTTCTCTGGACTTCTGCAAAGCCTTAGAAACAGTCCCCCATAACATCCTTCCCTCTAAATAAGAGAACACATATACAATAAGAACTGTATATTTATCTAAAATTTTAGACTTTTAAAATGTTGAGCTCTTTCAGCCATCCTTCCTTTTCCTTTAATCATCTTTTCATCTTTTAAACCTGTGGTATAAATGTTACTTTCTCCAAGACAGAAAGATCTCAGCCTCTTAAGTAAAAAGCATAGACATTCATAGAAAATAAAAAGTTTTATACCAGTAAAAGTTCTGCTATGGCAACTGAAAACATCACAGATCTCAGTGCAAACTAATCTTTGCTCTGTTTCCCAGAGGAGATATGTATGTTTTTGGTGCATCTGCATTAACATTTTAGTTCAGTCCTAAGGTTTTGAATCCAATCTTCTGAACAACCTTTCAAATGTGCTTTGATTCACATTTCAGAGCAGTATCTGGGATGAAAACTAGAATCTTTTGTATGAATCTAAAATGAAATATGCACTCTGGGGGTACCTCTAATGCTCTCTTAACTACTCCCAGGCATTGAATCCATGGGCTTGGTTTAGAGACCACCTGAAGTAATAATCCTTCTAAATGCTTATGGAATGAACGTCAGCTCCTGAGTGCCATCTGTTTTTTCTGCAGGTACAGTCCTGTTGACCTGCATTACTTGTTAATGTAGAAATCATTATACTTCCATCCTGTTCAAACTCATTTGTCTCCATGGCCTGAGCTACTCTAAACATGTATCATGTCTCTTTTGTGTGATGATTTAGAACTGGCTCTTGACAGAAACCACAAAGAAAGCCTAGATGAACTACTTTCTTAGTCATTCGCTGACAATAATCATGTGGCAAAGGGGGATATTTTTTTACTAACTTACATTTAGGTTTTTATAATCATTCTGAATAATAAAAATAAGTGTATAACTCCATGCCCTCATCTTTGCTTTTATTTTTATATATTGTTGTCATCTAATCATGTCTGAACAATCTTCCTTCTCCTAGTCATTATGTAGAATCATAGAATCATTAAGGTTGGAAAAGACCTCTGAGATTATTGAGTCAAATTGTTAAACTCAGCACCACCTTGTTCACCACTAAACCATGTCCCCAATGTCACATTCACACACCTTTTGAATACTTCCATGGATGATAATTCCACCACTTCCTTGGACAGATTGTTCCCGTGCCTGAACACCCTTTCACTGCAGAAATTTTCCTTAATATCTCATCCAAACCTTCCCTAGTACAACTTGCAGTCATTTCCTCTCTTCCTGTTGCATTACTTGAGAGAAGAAACCAAAACCCATCTCGCCACAATCTCCTTTCAGGCATCTGTAGAGAGTGATAAGGTCTCCCATGGGTCTCCTTTTCCTCAGGCTAAACACCCCAGTTCCCTCAGATGCTCTTCATCAGATTTCTGCTCCAGATGCTTCCCCAGCTCCATTGCCCTTCTCTGGACACACTCCAGCACCAGTTTCTTGTAGTGATGGGCACAAAACTGAGCATAGGATTTGAGGTGTGGCCTCACCAGTGTCAAGTATGCACTGTGCATGGATCATACCGGTCTCTGTCATTACAGCTCATAAAATTCACCTCCTTATTCTTGTGTTACCATTGTCTTTTAGTTCTTCAAACTGTGGAGTCTGAAGAACTTTCTTGCATGCTTTCTTGTGAATTGCAACCATCTCAGGTTTCTTTTATTGTTTCTTTAACCCAGTCTCCTTTTCTATTAGTCTGCTTATCATGATATATTCTACCCACATTACTTATACAAATCATGATCTTCCCAATAACTAGAGACTTGCAAAGTAGCATGTTTATCTGTACATAATTTTTTAAAAATTACTTGCTTTTGGTTTAGTCTGTTTTGAGTTGAACCTAAATAGGTGATGTCAATTCTGCTGCTATCACAGAAATTACATAGAATAAATAGACACTTCAGACTTACTTTCAGGATTGTGCATGTGTTCTCAAAATCTTGACAAAGAATCACATTACTCTGCTTGGTCACCATATTTGCCATAAATCAAGGCACCCAACTGATTGTTCCATAGCCAAAGTCAGAATTTCCTTTTTTTTCCCAAAATCACAAGTGGGATAATATAATTACTAAATTATTTTTAGAAGGGTTTATAAGTGTGTAACACCTTATTAAAATTAGAACACATGTTTTCATCAGGTGTAATTTCTGATTTTGTTTAAAGGGAAGATAAAGGGTAAAGGAAAACAAGAGATTATAGAGTTCCCCCAGTTTTTCTTAAGAAAATTTAAAGGAGATATTGTTTGCTATGTCATTAGAGAATCTAGTTCAATCTTAATGTCGAAAAATATTTTATAAGTACTTAACTTCCTAGAGGACTTACACACCTATCTTTTAGAGACAGTGGGCCAAACCCTTCCCAAAGCTTGTACAAAAAAACTTGGATAAGAACTTCCATGTGTTCACAGAAAGTTCTGATGACAGACATTGAAATATCCTAGGTCTGCCCAAAATTACTTTCCATTCCTTTAAAAGAGGGCTTTTCATTTATTCATGTACATTTTCAGGATTATCTAGTTTCACTCCTCACAGGCTGTGAACCATGCTGATGGAATCAGTGCATTCAGCTTTTAGTAGTTAGCAGTGGAGCATGAACCTCTACCAGAGAGGGGGGAATACGAGCAGCTTTCCCTTTTTTATATCCATTTTCTCTGGAGAGGGAGGTTATACTTACCAGATATTGCTGAAGAAAAAGAAGAATGTTAAATCTTGAACCAAAACAAACTGACCTGAAAATGAAGTGTGATTAACTATAGAGAAGAAATCACACCACCCCTATAAAATCATAAATAAGGTTTCAATGTATCCTGATGGGGAAAAAATTGACACAGACATTGAAGACATAATTGTGTGTACACCTTTGTGCTGATTTTGGCTGGGGTAGAGTTGATTTCCTTCATAGTAACTAATGTGAAGCTATGGTTTGGATCTGTAATAGAAAGTGTTGATAACACAGGGGTGTTTTAGTTGTTGCTGAGCAGTGTTAGCACAGATTTAAGCATTTCTCTGGCACTCATCCCACCCTACCAGCGAGCAGGCTGGAAGGACACAAGAGTTGGGAGGGGGCACAACCAGGACAGCTGATCCCAGCTGATCAAACAGATATCTCACAGCACAAGGCATCATGCTCAGCAATAAATCTGGGCTGAGTAGTAAAAAAGGTGAACATTCTGAGTCATGATATTTGTATCCCAAAGTCACTGTTACATGTGACGAATTCTGGCTTTCCTGGGGATGCCCAAATACCAGCCTGCCCATGGAAAGTGGTTGTAAGGACTTAAAGAGCACAGTTGCTTGTCTCAAAAACTCTTAAGGCCACAGAATGACTTTGCCACATGGTAAGTACAGAACGGAGTGACAGAAAGGTGCAAACTCCAGGTGTAGTGGAGGCAAGATATCTGGTGAGCACATCCTGGTTAATGCATCCAGACAAAAAATCCCACTGTGTCAAACTGTGTAGAGAAGCAACTGCTTGTGTGCATATCACCCATCAAACAAAGATCTCCCCAAGTTATGGGACTGATGGCATCTGTGGCCACCAACAACCAAGTCGTCCCCGTCCCTTCCCCTTCCCCCCCCCCCGCAAAATATGCCTCTATAAATACCTGGAACTTGAATGGTAAGTTAAGCCACCACAGCAGGAACTTCCAATAAGATAAAAGTGGTACTATCTGCCTGGGTGTTATCTCAGACCTAGGGGGAGATTAACAAGTCTTGGGCAGAAAAATGTATTGGGCAAAAAAAATACAGAATTTGTGGGCCACAAGGAAGGACAACTCAACAACTGTGCTGAAATCAGCCTCAGCTGGGTAAAAGTTAGTTCTGTCAAAGGGGAGATCATGACCACCCACTCAGGGGCCATTGACCCAAGAAAAACACCCCAAAAACTCAAGAGAAGAGAAAGACTGAGCAGGAAGACTAATCAGCATTAGAAGCAAGGGAATCATTTAACCAATAGAACTGTGTAGCCAAAGAGCATTTATTCCTTTGGTTGCTAAAATGCATAAATAGTGAACATTTTGAATAACCTCAGCACCCCCACCATTGAAAGGTGGTGAAGAAGGACCCCTGGGATGCTGTTGAATCCACAGGTGGTAAATACATTCTGCTTGATCTGCCTCTCTGTCATTCTTCCACCCTCTCTCTCTCTCTCCTCTCTTTTCTGTTTCTTTCTATCTCTCTACCACCATGTTTTATTGTTATAAAATCCATACTGTTGACTTCAGTATGTGCTGTTATTTCCACCTTAATTCAGGCAGAGGTATCTCTCAACAATAGGATAATAACAGTGGTGAATTAATTCCTTGTCTTACTTTGCTTGCATGTACAGTTTTTGCTTTACCTGTTAAATTGTCTTTTTCTCGGCCCACAAGTGTTTTTCAGTTTTACCTCTGATTCTCCCCCTCATTCCAGCAGGAAGGAGCAGTCGAGCAGATTCTGTGGCTGCATTGTTGGCTGGGGTTAAACAGCTACAAACCCTCAGATTCTTCTCCATAGACAAGATGTAGTGTGGAAGCTAACCAGAAAAGATCATTTTTTTGAGGAATAACTATTGCAGCTCAGGCTGTGAACTGTAATAGCTCAGTCTGGACTTCTACCTTTTGCCTGTGCAAGATGAGTGTTGCAAAGATTTTCAAAATTCTTCACAAAAACAGATCAAATTAATGTCTCTTTTCGTTTTCACCTCCAGACTCCATCAGTCTTCATACATCAGAAAGTGAAAAGCTGTGAAACTACTGACAGAGTACTAGAAGAATTCCTGAGACAGTGCAAGAAAAACAAAGTTTCAACCCAGTATAAGGATAATCTTTCATTTCTTTTCTTAACAAAACAATCAGAGCGAAAATATTATTATTAATTCAGTAAGACATTAAATATAAATAAATATATATGTATGTCTGGACCATTCCATCTTATACTATGATGACAAGCATGGATTTGTTTTCATCCTTGAGTCTGTGTGAATCTTTTTTTTGCTGCTCCTTGTTTTATTTATTTACATAGCCAAGAATAAGTAAAAAAAAAAAAAAAGAAGTAAGAAAGATTTTCTACTAAAACCTTCAGATTTTTGTATCCCTTTAGGATCATTTTGGAGATAAACAGTTTTTAACTAAACTTTGTTTCCTAAGCAAATGATGGCCCTGACTTTAACCTCCATATGAGTGATTTCTTTGTTAGTTTACAGGAATAGACCTGTCACACAATTGCAAGCAAAAGCTTTTCCTAGCTAATTAGGAAGACACAGCAACAAGAGGCAGACCTCCAGGAAAAACTAATTGCACAAGTCAAAGGGACTGTTTAACTGGAGTGTTTACAGGGGTTCTAAATATGAGAAAAGTCACAAATTCAATGCGGTACATTCCTTTGGTGACATAAATATATTTTTAAATGTTTACCCTATAACAATGCAATTTATTATCTCCTTTTGTTTGTTAAAAAAAACCTCCTATTTCTCTCTGTAAAACTATGAAAATCTTTGTATTTCAAAAGAGTTCTGCTTTCCCATCATATTTGATGCAAAACTACTTTAAGAAGGCATTTAAGGTAAGCACAAGGGTAACAGATACACAGGCCTATTATTTGTCTAATTTTATTCAATTTATGTCATATGTAGGCATATCTTAATAGAGTATTTTGGTTTGAACTTTCAGGAAATGCCCTCTACAATATTCAGCATATAAATTTTGTAGTCTTGAAAATGATATGTGGTATATCCAGAAAAAAATATTTCATTACATTATTTAACACTAAATGATTCTGATTCTAAAATTATTCAAGGTAAGTATTTTAACTCTCCAAATGGCCATAATGACTAATGTGTCTTCTGTGGCACACGTGGGGTACTTCTGAGAAATCTTGAAAAAAATTTATATTTATACATGAAGGCAAAGCTCTCCCTTGCTCCATTTTTCCTTATCCCCTTAGCTGGACTAGTAAAAAGGGAATTAAGTAAACTACTTTTTATTTCAACCAGAGTTTGCAAGGGTTTCTTTGTCCACCAGAGCAGCAGTGTGGGAAACAGTTGTGTCCTCTAAAGAATGGCAGCCTTCTCCTGCTCCTGCCTTGTCCCATGATGTGCTGGGCTCTGGCAACACGAGCAGCACCCCCTCTACACCCTCAGGGTGCCAGGTGTGGAGCTGTCCCTCTGAGGCTGCCCAGCACACACAGAAGCCTCTGATACTCAAAAGATGCTATCTCCATGGGGCTCATTGGGGAGGATTGCCTAGAAGAAATTATCTTGCTTAAAAATGAGAGCTGATATTTCAGCTGGAAAATAACATAACCTCGGGAACTGAACTGAAAATCCAACACAAGTCTCTTGGCTCCACAACCAAATCCATTTTCCACCTGGTAGCTGATAAATATACTGCAAAACTGAAATATTAGGCCAATATATGTAATCAGTCATCTATAAGTACATATTCCACAGCTTTACAGTAAGTTTTTGCCTCGAAAGATGCTTTTTCAAATAACCTTAATATAGCCAAATCAAAGCTAATTTCCATTACAATTAGGTCATCCATTTACCCCTCAGTGAAGTTCACAGTATTTTCATGCTAAATTTCACATTTCAAACTTAATCTTTTACAGCTCTAGGGCTGGTCAGGGAGAGGTCAGTCACAGCTGTTCTGTTGTAAAACAGGAAAAGCATTCTTAATTGCTTTGTTTTCCAGTATCTTGGACCAGCAGAGATGCTGCAACTTTCCTCAAATTCACCAGTATACCAGTGTAGGAGTGGAAGGCTTTACCCCCTGGATAACTCTTCCTTAGATGTGTGACATCTGAGAAACATGGTGTTACAGAAAAACATCTAGCCACGGGGCAGCTAGCAGCCCTCCTAACTTTTGTCCATCTTATTGCATGCACATTATTGTGCACACCAGCATGAAAACATTGTTTTATTTGTCTGAGTGAGTACCTGGAAGTACTCATGTATTTCATATTTATTACAAGTTATTATTATTATTATAACATTACCAGAGAAATAAAGCAATACATCATAAAACAGAGGGAAAAAATCAGCTGTTACAAAGAATGCACAGATGAAATAAATCTGATTTTCTAGTAGTATCTAAAAATGTGAAGGTAGAAGGGAGGAGAAAAATTCAATACTAAAAGTAAGAGGAAAAATAATGTGGGCTATGTGAGGAAGGCAACCATGAATATTATTTTCTAAGAAAAAATTTTGATAGAACATTTATGCTCTTTTAGAAGCAAGTACATAGGATAAGAACTCTTATCTGCAGTGGGAGCATCAGAGTTACCATAAAATAGTTTAATTACCAGAACTTGTAAGTATACATTTATACTACTGTGGTAGTGTCTTCTAGATCCACAAAGTGTTCTTGCTCTTTACTAATCTCAGACCTTAGAAGATAAAAGACAATCTCTACTTCCCTGTAAGACACAAGCCAGACCCACCTTCACCTGGAGCTAAGGAGCAAAGAGGGAAGAAAACTGTGTATCAAATATACTGGATGTGTACAAAACAGAACATTTCACACTCATGGTGCATAAACTCTCCTTCTGTGTCATCTTCATACAGGATCTTGTATCATGGGTTCTGCTCCAGGAGGGACCTGACTTCTGTTATTGTCTGAATAGGCAGCAGCAACAGCTAAAATGGTTTACAACCAGCCTGCACCTTTTTAATGACAGAGGTTACAGAGCAATTTGGAGACTTTGAAATGGCATAAAATAGGGCTTAAAATTCTTTTAAGCATGATGAATTTTTCCTGTAGGTTAAAGAACACAGTGCTAAAGCTAAGGTTTAGAAATTTCAGACATTTATAACTGATGTCAGCAGCTCCATAATGCCCATACACGTGTCCCCATGTGTGTGCACACATGCACACTCATGTAGATAAATATACACATATTTGCATTTGTGTATCTTCCATAAAGACATACTCAAAAACAGCCGGTAAACAGTAAGCCCAGCAAGAGAAAAATGAGCAGTCATTCCTGTTCTGCCTAAACAATGTACTTTCCACTACATTTTCCTTTTAAAGTATTTTTAAAACCAATTCTTGGAAGTATCTGCCAAAACTGTTTTGACATTTCAATTTCTGTCACTTACCTGACTCTAGGCTGAGAATAAACCATAATATAATTTCTTAAATTAGGTTGACATGTGGCAGTCAACGGTTTCTGGTCACTACTGCTACAAAAATACATTGACTACTTTGTGGTTTTGATGCATAGATAACAAAAATGAATGCATTACTGGCATCAGCAACACACAGGATTTGTGGTCTTATCTGATCCTGAAGCCTGTAAAACCCTGAGAATCTGATGGGCACACCCACCCGTCCTGTGCCTTCTTTGCCTCATCTCAGTAAGTGGCCTGAAGAATAAATCCATGCTTGCCATTATAGTGGATTTGCACTGTAAACAGGAAAGTTCAGAAGGGCTTTGCTTCCACTGACAGTCTACCTGTTCAATTTTCCAACAGACTCTTCGGGTTTTGAAAAGCACATCTTGAGCCATAAATTAATTCAGAGGAGTAATAAGAGTACACCAACAAATAGCCTAGATGAACTCCAACCATTCTGGTTCATAGATACACAGAATATGCTGTGGAAGGGACACATCAGGATCATCAGGCCCTGGCCCTGCACAGGTATCATGATTTAGATGATGGATGGACACCCCAAGAATCCCACCACGTTCCTGAGAGAATTGTCCAAATGCTTCTTGAGCTCTGTCAGGCTTAGTGCTGTGACCACTTCTCTGGGGAGCCTGTTCCAGTGCTCAACCACCCCTCTTTGGTAAAAAACTTTTTCTTGATATCCAACCTAAACATCTCCCAACTCAGCTCCATGCCATTCCCTCAAGTCCTCTCACTGGTCATGAGAGTGGAGAGATCAGTATTTGCACCTTGGCTTTCCTCCATGACGTTAGCCAGTTTTTATAGAGTTTAATTTCTAGGAGCACCAATTAACACTTAAATTCTTATGGCTGCCTCATTTCTTGTTGCGCTCAATGTATGTCATCTATTCCTAGATCTTTTCTCAAGTGTTCATTGTAGCTGCTTCTCATGCCACTTCTCTGTCCAGCAAGATCAGCCATCCCTTCATTCAGAGCAGCTGTGTACTGAATTTCTATTTAATGACATATTTTCATGGACAAACCAGATTTTAATACCTTTTGAATCCTCTTCTGATTAATTTTCTTGAAATTGTCAACTGGATTTCATCCTTCTTCTGTGTAGTCACACAGGAATCATATAGGAAATTGAGAGAAAAATTGAACAGAAAGATTCGTGTATCTGCAGTGATTTAGTTGTAAATTATCTCTGCCATGACTTGTAACTGGAACTAAGGCAGTGAAGGTCAGGTAGGAGGCATGCATATAGGCAGGAGCAGACAGTAACATTGAGACCATTAACAAGTCATGGGAATCTGTTATTATCGTGTGTCTCGGTTATTAATGATCAACAAAACAGAGCCCTGCTCTCCTCCTACGGTGTTGCCATTGAAATCTGCTGCTCAGCAACTTATCATATCAGAGTCTGAGTGCCATTTTGGGAGGAACTGATTTCCAGAAGGAGGGGTGGACCTTGGGTGAAACAAAGCAGGATGTTTTCCATTGCCAAACCCCAGAACAGAATTTAAAGTAATTAATAAGCAATATAATCTGGTGTGTACAATTGAGGAGGAGTTCTTCCTCCTACTCTTTGAATTTAGTCTCTATTTGTATTCCAAATTCTGCAGGAGAAAAATGTCTTTCTGTTTGCATTCTGTAAAGCCCTGAGATGCCTGATTTGAGCTGGGACTAAATGTTGCTGAAAGACAAATATGTTCTTTGCTGTAATATTAAAGTTCTCTGTTTCCAGTATCTGCTTGACCCATGAAGAGCTGTGGACCTCTGTCCACCTGTATCAGGGCTGAAGTGCCAAGAGGGGCTTGCTTTCCCTGCTCAGCAACACTTGCTCAGGCACTACTGCACTTTTTAATCTCCTCCCATGTCATTTCCTGACATTTCATATAATATTTCTTTGCTATCCCCAGCCATTTAAAAGCAGTCACGTTCATCATATGAACCTACACTTGTACCCAGCTCACACTAGTATTATATTTCCCAGAGGGGGAAGGCAAGCCTGTTGCTGTTCTTGAAGCCAACACTCACAACACAAGTCATCAAGAACTCCATGTTCCTCCTCAAAGTGAGATCTTTCTGATCAGAAGTCACTGGGAAAGTATTTGTGTCATTAACGTTATAGAAACTTATCAGTTTAAATGTAATTCTTTGCTAGTAGTTAGATGGCGGGTGGTACTTTTATAGTTGACATCCTCAGTGATGATGTGCAAACAGCAAAGTAAATATAACTATTATCAATTTTAATCTCTGTAGCAAAAATAAGAGGAGTGAACTCAAATATATCATGAGGTAGGAAAGACAAAAAAAGATAGACTTCACGTTCAACTTTTTCCAAGGTACTTTTATTCTATTCCTAAGCCACAGAGGAAGGAAGGAAATAGGTACTGGTGACAGTGGCCTCTTAAATGAAATGTGTATTTACTTGGTATTTTCCTTCCTTGTCTCTGTTTCATGATTTTTTATTTCTCTGATACTAAAGAATAGATATCTAAAAAATGAAATGTTGGATTTATTCTGAGAAGTCCTCATTGGAGACACAATAAATGTTGCTTTCAGGATTCACAAGGCTCTGGTTTCCTTAGTAAAAGTTTTTATTTTTACCATAGCTCACAGATATACAACTTTCACAGAACAGGCTCAGCAGTTCTGTGTGAAATGTAAGCTCAGCAATGCCTTTAGGTCCTCAGTCCTAGGTAGGCAGCATATGAATAAGTTAGGAGAAAAGAATGCTCAGAACTTGAAAATAATACAAGTAGTTTGATGATGAAGATATTAGTAGAAAAGAAGGAAACCCAAATGTAAAAATGAGTTCAAATGCTAATAACTCAATGAAATGATTTATTGAGTATAATTTTAACCCTCATCCCTAGGCTGAAAGAAAGATAAGGGAAAAGTACCCAAAGAAAAATCCCATATGCTATGCCTACTCCTCTTTCTGTTGACTTCTACTACTTAGTCATCACATATATCATAGAATGTCTGTAAAGATTTGGAGAGCACAGCAATCACACTGTGCAGAGACCTGGCATATATAAATGATGCATTTGACACCAGGGCTACAGCTCATCTCCATAATCCTCATAAATTTTGGGAAGAAAGAGCAAGAGAGGCTCCTATCTGATGTAAATTGGCAAAGATCTATTAACGTCAGTGGTGCTGGGCTGATTTACAGCATCTGAGGGATCAGCCTTGCTCAGCCACTGACTAAATACTGCGAGCAGTCAACAGACTGAGCCAAATAAACTGCAGCTAGTACTCCCCACAATTCATTGGATTCCTTAAGAAGTCATGATTCTAATGCATTGTACTATTACAGATAAATTTAAAGGTAGATTTATCTAGGAAATGCCAGCAAGCTTCAGATATATAGGTATAGTTAGCTATAGATATAGACAAAATTTCTTAATATAATCTTTGTTACACCATTGGAAACCCAGGTGGATTCTGTTGACATGGAGCTGATTTTAGCCACAGTATCAGAAACTGGAAAGAAACATTGGAAATAGCTGGTGGAGAGAAAGCGTTTTTTGTTTATGCTCTCCTATTTTCTTCTGGAAAGGCTTCTTGTTTCAGTATTGTGTGTTTCAGTATTCAGTGTTGTTCCCCATGCTCCAGCCCTAAGTACCACACTTATATCCCCAGTGCCAAGGCAGCACTACCATCATGCCTGCTTTTCCCGTGGGAATGGTGTCTTGTAGTGACACAACAGATTTCCAGCACAGGGAAGAGTCTGCCCTTATCTTCTCTCTAAATGTGCAGGCAAGCTCAGAGTACACTCCATTGCCTTCAACTCATTTCTTCTGTTATTTAGCCTGAGGCTTTCAAAAGAAAATCTCCCTGGCTTTTCTTTGCCTCTGTTCCACAGGCATCTCCAAGCACCCATGGGTATCTCATCCTTTTCTCCCTAATCTCTCTGCAGGCTATAACCACCTCCTAAAATACAAGAAATTCCACAGAGGATTCCTCAAACACTGACTGTTACAAAAGCAATGCAGGTTTTGGGTCATACCAAATTTCTTCATTTCTTATCACACCATTTCAACAAATAGTTATGAAATGAATTGCACATATTTATGCAACCACAGTAATCTCACTTTTAAAATTCAGGGAGTTTATCTTTTTTTTTTTTTTTTTTTTCTGGGTAACCTGTTTTTCCCTGGCTGAATTCTGATCCTCTCAAGACATTCAGCCAGCTTCTTGCTCCAGATAACATTAATTTCCAAATCACACCATTAAGTCCTCACTGCTTAACTCTTTCAAATTCTTGATTTTATCAGATATATTTGCTTGATCATAACTGTTTCTAGGTAATATTTCCAAGTTTGGGAACATATTAGACTTAACCACAGCCCAGCTCTCACCTAGTTGCATATCAAAAATAGATTTACTATATCTGAGGTATAAGTTAGGCATGCTTCCTGTCCACCTGTCTCATTCTGCTTGGTTTGAGTGTGTGGAGGAGTGTGTTAAAGTGTCACCAGAACTGAGGGTTGCATGGGTAATGCACAACACCTGATGTGACTCTATCCTCACACCAGAAAACCTTTTTGCAGTC
>WEIU01009869.1:0-10448 GCA_013389925.1 Aegithalos caudatus
TGGTGGGGTCACCATCCCTGGTGGAGTTTAAGAGGTATCTGGATCTGGGCTGGGTGATGTGGTTTAGTGGTCAGGGATTACAGTGGCAATGCTGGTTGACAGCTGGAGTTGATGATCTTAAGGTCTCTTCCAACCCTGACTATTCAATGGTTCTATGACTTTGCCATTGCACAGCTTGAACTAAAATCTCCAAAAGATGTTTGTTAGATTTGTGATCCCTTGTCTTTTCTTTCAATCTGAGATTTCTGTTTTCCTGTGAAACCAGATCCAAATACTCCACAGTAAGTCCACTTTATACCTGGTCAGGATCAAGACAAAATACTTTTGTTTGTTTTGTTGGTGTTTTTTGTTTCTTTGTTTGTTTTTTAAATGAGATTGAGAGGGGAAAAGAACAGCTAAGTACTGAGGACTAATCTCAGTAGAAATAAGCCAAGTTATTTCAGCGTAGAGAGGACACAATTCATACAGTTAGAAAGGAACCTTGGGTTATCTCAAGCACCAGTTCTTGGTGAATAGTTCCTCAGGAAATACGTGACTCTAGTCTTTAGCTCGGATTCTTCAACAGAATTATTTCAACAGTTATTAGTCAAGACATAAAACCTGGGGAAATTAAAGTTACCCACAGTCTCTATTCTATCCTCCCTTCAGAGACAGGACTATAACCACTTCATTGCTCACCTTATTCCTTCTGCAAGCACGGGAAAGCATTTTCTTTCCCATATAAAGAGCAGAACAGCCAAAGCACAATCACATCTAACTTATATAATGAATACTCCTTCCTAGGAAAAGCAAAATTTACTCTCCACACATTTGGTTATGGTTTTTTTTTCTGCTTTATGCACTTTTTCCCACTTATCCGACCTACTCTGCAAGCTTCTGTCACGTGGTCAGCTAGTGACAAAGACTTTAACAATATGAAAACTGTCAGTAACAACAGTTTTTTTTTATCCTGGAATATGCCTTTTTAAATCAGAGAACATAAATTACGACAACAGCCACAAGATGGAGTTCTTACCTTTTGAGGCTGCTGCTGCTCCAGAAGCTGCTGTCTGAGATGTTCTAAATTTTGTTGCTGTAGCTGTTCAGCTAGTTGGTGGAAAAGTGAGTTGTTCACAGATTCTGGTACTAATGGCCTAAAATGAAATAACTTAAATTAAAAAAAAAAAAAAAAGCCTACAGTTTTTCTCTTTGTTTAAACAGTTAGTAAATAGGTCTTCACAACTGGGTTTCTAACTAAATGTAAAACTGGGTTTAACTAAAATGTAAAATAATGATGACAATGGAGCTAGTTCCACCTTCTAGCATCATCATAAACACAACAACTGTATAAATATAACTATAAAAAGCAAAGAACATGCTTTATCCTAAAGTAAAAAAATATTCTGGCACACAGATTTACAGTAAAATGTGTATGTTAATTTAGAACACTGTCTTTTCTAACTGTTTTAGCATACTTATGTTCTGAAATAAGTATTTGCCTTACTTAATTCTAGTTACAGCTAGCATCAGGCAAATTTTAGCATTTTCCATAAGAAACATAGCTTGGTCTTACAGCTGAGAAGAGGGAGTTTCCTTTTTAGGCTCTTCATTTTGTTCAGATTCTTCCCCAAAGTCAAACCTGTCCATCAGCTTCTAGGAGAAAACAAAATAAGCATTACTGAAGACTCTTTACATGTCCCTTTATGTACATTTCCTTTTCAATAGGAAGATGCTCTTATTTCTCAACTTAAAAAAGAAAAAGTTTGGCAAATAACCTGAACAGAAATTTAAATCTCATTGCTACCGAACTCTTGAGTGCATCAAATATTGTCCCAGCTTTCCTGACCTCTGCTGCAACAACTACTCTTTCCACAGTAACTAAGAGCTATTTTGGAATAAAGCTTAAATAAAGATTGATTTTATGTAATGGTACCTTTAATTAGAAGAAATTACTATGAAGAGGCCAACTATTCAATCTCTGGTAATCATCAAACTGTTCTGCTCATATCAAGAGAAGACCTACAGCTTGATTACTTCACAAAGAATTACTGTATTTTCACACACACGTGTCATTTACACAACCTGAATTCCTTCAAATATACTGCTCCTTGAAAACAACTTCTCACAGTCTGCAAAAAAAATCAAAGCAAGCAGTTATCATGTAAGAGGAATAATCCTTCTAATGGATAAAAAGAAAGGTATCTGACAAGGAGACAACCTTGGATAAACTGCCTGTATTATCAATGAAGATGTCTACAGGGGAGTTCTGCTTAAGTAAAAAAGTTTGTATATTAACTTTAAAAAGCTCAGAAGTATTTTAGTAGCACTTTACTTTCTTGAAGAGAAAAACTAAGGAACAAGCAAAAGAAATAAAACAGATGTTATTTTTCAGTGAGATTGCCTTTTTTCACTATTTAATGATAGAGCCATGCTATTAAAGCCATGCCTGTGCATCTTTACACACCTTGGAAGTTTTCTGAAAAGCAGAGCTAGTGCTATCCTACCAACCATCACAACTTCTTCTCAAACCTTAATCTCAGAAGAAAAAATCTAAGAGGATGAGAGCATACTGCAGTCATTTTGAAATACTAAGGCAAAAACATCCTTCAGCATCAAGCCACGATGATTCAGTAACCCATTTTCTTTCTCAGAATAATCTATTTACTCTCAATTACTGGGTCCAGAAAGAAGAACAGAGCATAAGCTAACCAGAAGATGGATCAATCACTGATCAATCAAGAATTTTTAGAACCACTTTTCCCAATATAATATTTATGAAAGCAGGACTAAATATGTCTCTGAGAAAACACAGTAGAAACACAGACCATCAAGCTTATGTGAGATGGGATGCCAAAATGCAGAACTTTCACCATATATATCTAATCCATTTACAGCCTTTTTTATTTCATTGTTAGAATATTTTCCAGTGAGGCATTTATAAAATGCTGCTGCTCTGAAAAAAATGTGCATTTTAGAAAAACAACCTCAAACCTAAAATACTATTAATCATCATAAATCTTCCATCATGACAAAGCAGGAAGGAAAATAAGAGAATATGTACTATTTATAGGGCTGAGAAAATAAATAAATAGAAACTAGTAACCAGTTCACGACAAACAAAACAAACGTTTAGATTAACCAAGGCCAGAGAAAACGAGAGAACTCCCAGCCAAGAAATAATTTTTGTTTACATTTGGTTTAAGTAACATTGTACATACTGAAACAAAAAATCTGAACTGAAAGATCTTGATTTTTACATAGTTTGTAAAACAATAGTCTCTAAAATGGAGTAACAGAAATTAATTCAAATTAAATACTAGGATACCAAGTTTAATGTTACACACACACACATATAAAAAGCACAGAACCTGCCCTTTATGCTACATATGTTACTTTAATTACCTAAGAAGAAAATATGTTCAGAAAAACCAACAGATAGGATTAAAGACATGAAAAAAGTTGTTTTATTAGAAAGGAAACTTTTTTTTTTTTCATAAGAATCAGGATATTCTCTTTGAAAATTATAATGAAAGGGTAGGGTAAATGCACAGGAAATGTTGATCAAATTTTTTTTTACTGTAACACAAGTATTCGGTTCTGTAGCAAGATCAGAAAACATGCCCATTTGATGTTGCCAAAAGAATTTTTCACATAATGCAGATTGATTTGCACAATTAAGTAACACAAGATACTACAGACTGAAGAGATTGAAAATAAAGGATTTAAAGAACCGCCAAAATAGGATTAAAAAAAAAAATGGATATTTATGCATTCATCAAAATTATTTTCTTGCACTATTTATATTTGTTATCCAATTCACAAACATGATGTCATGGAATGAAAACTGCTTCAGTTTCCTTTGGATCACAATACTAATAAATATTTCTTTAAGTAAAACTGCCCTTTCGTTTATCTCTGTATGCAAACATCCCATCAGAATGTGAATTCCTTCAACTTATTTCATTTAAGATGTCCAAAATTCAAGACAGCCACATCTATGAACATACCAATCCATGGAAATGCTGGACATAAAGTCTGCAGAATAATGCTGTAGTATAGAATACTTTCTGTATGTAAATATTACAGCAGTCCACATTAACTGATGCATTCATTCCCTGGGATTATACCCTTCTCAAGTTGATGGTTTGAGCTCTGGTATAGCAGCAGCACAGGCCACCCTTTTCTTGACTTATTTTTACAGCTGCATTACTTTCAATAAAAAGAAATTATGTGACTTAAAAATAAAAAGGGTTTTTTGCTTCTCCAACTTCCTTATTCTTACTATTTATTCAGTCCAGGACAATCTTCCAGAGATTATGTACACACAAACTGATTCTTCCAAAGATAACAGAACAATGTTTATTTATTTATTTCATGAGTTAATTGGTTCTAATTCTTTGAGCAGAAGTTCTTTCTTTTCTTTATTAAAGGAATTATACTACTATGACTTCAATTGTCTGCATGGTTGTTGCTACCTGGCATGCAATTTTATTAGTACTCTTAAATTCCTGTGTTTTGGGTTTGTAGGGTTTTTTTTGGGGGGGAGGGTTTTCTTAGGTGGGAGGGGAGGGAAGTACTCTTTTTTTGGGAAGGGGTTGTTGGTGTTAGGTTTTTTGGTTGGTTGGTTTTGGGTTTTTTTTTTTGCCACAGAAGTTTCTTTACTTGCAGGTTTATTTATTCACTTACATCACTTTGTGGCTAAGATTGAAGTTTTCTTGGCACATACTTTATAATGCAAGAAAATTACAAATCCAACTTTTTACTCTTCTGAGAAAACAGTATATATTAATTCCTGCATACTTTCCATTTATTACCTCGTAAGAAACAATTCTCATTGCTGTATTACAAAGGGTGGGGAAAAATATGTAACAATGGCTTAACTTTGCTAAATCATAAATCAAATCCATTACCATATTCAATAGCCTTTGCAGGTCCCTTCCAACTCTAGATATTTTACAATGTGCTATTTAGTCCTAAAATCATACAGAACTAGTATTTTAATTTAGACATTTTATTTGTATTTTCAAGCTGTAGCACTTTATAGTATATTAATGTATTTTTTAAATGTCCAAAGTAAAAAGTAAAATCCAAAAGAACTTCTCTCATATATTTCAAAAATAAATACTTCTTCCAATTTCTATTATTCTACCTTATTAAAAGAGACACTCTGTTCCAGTGGATTAAGTGTGTTAGCAGCAGCAGCTGCAGCTGTGAGTTGTGCTGTGAGGGCCTGTAACTGGACGACGAGACCGGCATCCAGGGCTTGCAGTAGCGAAGGCTGAGGTTTCTGCTGCTGTATCTGCAGTGTCTGTATCAACTGCTGAAGCTAAAAGACAAAAGATAACAAACACATTGAACAAGATCGTTTTAAAGCAAAAAAAAACAAAGTACAAAATAGACTTTTTCCCCTTCCACTTAGTAAAAATAACTCCCAGGAATGAAGTATCATCTAACCTATTGCTATTACTTCATCTTAATTTGTTTTCATTTACAGCAAATTTTGTTCCCACTTACTGGCTAATTTGTTTTCTGGGGCTGATAAGATAGGCAGATTCTTCTTCTTCCTAATTTGCTCTGACAGGTTGCATGATGATGCCAGTCACCACTCAGGATTTCCTGCTTTCTAGGGTTCCCTCTTCTGTTTCTCCAGTTTGATTCCTTTTGACCTGAAAAAAATCTGTTAGCCTACTCCAGCTCCCTAAAGGCCCACCTATATTAGGATAATCTGTGTCCTGTAACAACACTTGTACAGAGAGAAGAACTGCACTGTGGCAAGCTCTACCTTATGCCAATGCAACCTGCTCATAGGGAGAGCTTGCACTGGTGTCTCTGCACTGGTCACAAGTGAAATCTCATGGTGAAACTCAGGTGTGGGTTGACAGAACACAATTCTCTTGATATGTTAATGAAACATAAAAAGCAAATGTACAAACCAATCACCTGGTCTATAATTTTCTAGAGAGGCTGTCCTAATGAGGAAATAAAAGGCTTTTTCATGTGGAGATCAATTTATCTGTTTGAATAGGTATGCTTCCACAAAATTGTGCAGATTTGCCTTAAGAAAAGATATCAACTCTATGGAAAGAAGGTCTCCTAAACCGCTGAGGAATTAGAGGAAGCATTTCTTTGACATTCCTCCAGATAAATCCCTAGAGCCTTATCTTTAGGTATTTGTGGAAAAAAGGTTGAGCAAATTCAGGTAGTTCAGACTTGCTGACATAAGTCCCTGATTGCCCTTATCTTCAACCCTTATAGGTTTCCCCAATGAACTCTTAAAGGGTTCAATCCCTTCCTTCACTAGAAACTTCATAAACTGATTAGGTTGAATTTCTCTTCCACAATGCATCAAAAATGTGTGACACTTTTCAAGATTGTTTTAGAGTTACTTTCTGATAATGTGAAACAATTTTCCTTGTTCTTTTAAAAACAGTTATACAGATTTCTTATACAGCAGAGCCTCTGAAAAGGCTTCAATTGTTGTTCTACCTCAGCAAGAGTTTTCCCTGATTACTGCAATAGGCAAAGCTGAAGAGTTCCCCCTTGCCCCCTTTTGTCTGATACAGCTGGTCCAGCCTGTGCATTGCTTTCAGTAGGAAGGAATCAAACTGAAGAGGCAGAGATGGAGACCCTAGAGTGGAAAAATCCTGGGTGGGCACCATTCTTGCTGTTTTCACATTCCTGTTGGTCACATCTTTCTTAGTTGGCCCTCTCTTATGTGTAGACTCTCAATTTACCTGCATGCATTCTCACCCATAAAACACAACTGTAAGATTAAATCATGTTTTTTCGAGCTGGGGAGCCAGGAAGAGGCTGTGGCAGATGGAATGGTTTGGAGAACAAGAAATGAGATGGATAGGATGTAAGCAACTATCAGTTCCCCTACCAATCCCAGACATCTGCATGTACATATTTATTGTATACCCAGTCTGTCTCTTCTGCTTAAGACTATTTTGAGCTAAATATCCAAATGTTATTCGTTTGTGATCTGCTTTCTTTAAAACACTAATTCCCTTCTCATTTTCATTTTTCTCTCTTGCTTCATTTTCTTTTTCTATATTCTCTAAGCAACAATCTTTAAAATTACCTCACTGACTTTCCATATATTTACCATTCTCATTTCTAATCCTTTCCTTGTTTAAGAGCTTGTCCACTATTTTTTCCTTCATATTTCACAAAGTATCCCACAAACACATTTTGCTTTGCCTTTCAGCAATTTTGTTTCTTCCAGTGTAATCAGATAAAACTATTCCTTACAGGTGACTTATGAACAATTACAGACAACTCTAGTTAACTAAATACTGTAAAAACATTCTCTGTAAAAACTAAGTTGTTATTGTCAGCACCAGAGTTTTCACTGGCCATTACTTCTCTTTCATATGTGAGACTTTTGTTTAGTATGCCAGCAGGTAAAACAGCCTCAGTCCAACTAAAAATCATAATGCCAAAGTTATGTAGGTGTCATAGCTCTAGCACAGACTGAAGAAATATCTACATTTTTACAGAAAGCCAACTGTGTGTTTAACTTATGTTATCTGCAGGTTATGAGGACAAGCAGTTCTTGTGATGCTGGACATCAAGACACTTTTGGAGTTGAACATTTAAAAATTGAAGAACACAGTAACTTCCAAAATCTTTTTTTTGAATGCTACAAAATAAAATCTATGTTTAGCTGATGGAAAGACAAAAAATGGAATCAATACATAGTACTTCCTGAACAGGTTTGCTCCTGTTCTGCAATTCTGTATGTTTAGCTCTTCTTCTTCCAACAGAGACATATGCTTTAACTTACATTCTATTTTGCATCTATATCCACAAAATCTTATTGCTGCTCTTGATCTAGTCATCTGCAATAGATCTGTACTTATCATCTATATAGACAATTATGTATTATAGACCATCTTATCTGAAATCACCTTTTGAGACACTTTGAAGGCTTTAAAGATGCTGGCTTTAAACAGGGCTGGCTACAAGAGGTAACACGGAGTTTTAATCGACATGGAACTTACTTATGATGAATAAACTCAGGGAAAAGTTAACATGAATACTGGACATAAGAGACGCTCATGAAAGCATTCCTTACCTGTACCTTAAAGACACAAAGTATCAGACAGTCCACAGTGTAACTGTCTACAAAATAGTTACCTGTTGGCCTTGAGGACTCTGTAAAATCTGTGCAACAGCAGCAAGGGTGTCTGTGTTAGCAATCTGAGATACCCAAGGATCAGGTAAACTCTGCGCCACATTGGCTGGGGTAACTGGAGTCACAGGTGTACCTAAAAAAGAGAAGAATCAATATGCCAAAATATTTTAACACAGAAACTAAAAATAGTGTTAGAGAAGAAAAAATGTGCTGTTATTATTAAACACTGAGAAAACACATAAATTGAAACTATTTTTCTGACATACACAGAATGCACACAGAAACAACAGACATCAACATTCCTCAAGTAGCAAAATTACTTTGTGTTAATGTAGTTAACAGTTTTTTTTCACTATTGACCTATTGGGACTACTAACAAAAACACTGATGAAAGCAAAATAAATAGGTTTCACACAGTATTCCAAAATATTCAGTGGAAACTACATATACCAAAAGATAATTGTTAGCAATCTACTTGTCTGCTAATCCGCATCTCACTGGACTTGCACTTTATCCCCAGGAGGAATCTTCAAAAATTCTACTAAAAATTTCAACCTGCATCAGCTGGACTCATAAGAATTGCTTGTTTTATTGTTTTTTCTCAGAAGAAACACTGAGACTAAATCAGCACTCTGATAATTAATTTCATGTCAAGAATCCTCCGCACTTGCAAATACTTTTGCATCTATAGCTCAGAAGTGGAGATACACCAATGAATGCTAAATATGACTAGACTACTGTTTTAAAAGTCAACTTGCATCAGAATTTAAGACTTATGATTCTAACTTAATAGTCATACTATATAAAAATAAATACTGGGCTGGAAGATGCAGAAAAAGCACTCCAAGATCTGAAAATCTCACATATTTACTTTGCCAATGAAAACAAAGGTGAATTTGTCCATCTCATTGCCTTTAAGCATGGAATCAGTAAAAGGTGGGTTACAAAAGAAGGTGCCAAAAGCCACCTATCTGGCCAATTTCCCAAATTTCCCAACCTCAAAAGAAAAGATTTTGATGAAAAGTTAAAAATCCACTTTCCTGTCATCTACCTACATAAGCAAGGCACATGCTCAGAGCACAAAACGATCAAGCCCACATTGATAATACCGTTTTCCTGTTTCCCTGGTCTTGATGATGTCTGTAATATACTCCTTTCTTGCATCCAAGTGAGATATTTCAGCATGTTAACAGGCAACATACCAAATCTGACAGAAGTGTTTTGATTCAAAGTATGACTTCCATCTGGTTTTGTTTACCTGGTGTATTGTTGCTCATAGCAGCTGTAGTGCTGGGCAAGACAGGGGTCACCACAGGAGGAGGAATTCCTGCTGCCATATCCAAGAGAGGCTGAATAATTTCACTCTTGAACACATTATTCTTCTGCCATAAATTTAGCACTCTAACAATTTTACTCTAAAATGAAGAAAAGACAACAAAAGATCTGAGTCATGTCTATTTTTCTTGTTGTCAGTGACTATGGAATTCTTAGCTAGCAACTTTAATCTGTCTAGACTGAAGGGCCTTTAGGTTTGCAAACAGTAAGGACAGTTATACTGGGTCACACCAATGATATCTAAACTACGAACCTGAGACTGATCCTAGGCAACAGCAAAGAGCTACTACACACAGGTGACAATGGTCTCTCAACCAAAAATGTGTCTTTAGTCTTAGAAGATAACATGAAAGGAAAATTATTTTAAGGAAGCATTTTAAAGTATTATTAATAACTAAAATAATGAATTATTAGTCTCCTAATTTTTATAATTAACATATATAAATGCAATTCTGTTCTGCCTATAAACCAAAACCATTTATGTGCACTGAAAAATGGGCATATACTACTTAGACTGATAAATATTTTTATTAGAAAAGCAGCTTCCTATTTTGCAAGCTCTCTTGCTGAAGTGAGGAATTTAAAAGTTTAAACTGGAATACAATTACCTGCCTATTGAAAAAACATAGTAATTAAAAATGGTGGATCATGGAGAAGGAAAAAAACCCCGAAAATTAAGACTTCATACAATTCCGTTAGCTGTAACTCACTGTTCAGCTTACATCTCTATTAATTTCTCCTGTTACAACAGAGGCATTCTATTATGTCACAAACAGATCATTATTTTAATCTGCTTCCAGACTTTTTTTCAGTAAGCTTCACTTCCACCAAAAGGAAAGATTTTGCTTTACTTTGGGAAAAAAAAAATCAGTTGTATTACAAAGAGCAGGAAATTCTTCAAAGGATCTGGTGTTTGCTGTCACAAAGGTGGTTTAATTACTTGAGTTTTATAAACCAAGAACATAGAGCACTTAGCCACAGTGCTAAAAAAAAA
>WEIU01009869.1:12191-27320 GCA_013389925.1 Aegithalos caudatus
AATACATATACAGGGCAAGTTTATAAATAGATCCCCTCCAGCAAGTTGAAAGTGAGATTAAAATCTTTATTCTTTATAGATGATATGCTAAAGATTGTTTTAACTGAAAGATCTGTAAGTGGCTTACCTTGTCATCACCAGGACACCGGTACAAGTTCTGGAAAGTGCTGATGATGTTATTGCTGAATCTTGGTGCAAATACATCTTTTTCTTGTCCAAACTGATGCCGGGACTGTCTCACAATGGAGTCAATGACATATAGACCGGGCACCTTGTACTCTGGTTTGCACTATAAAGAATGGTAATTTAAAAGGAGCATATGTGAACAATAACCAAAACCATTAAAGACAGAGTAAATATAAACAATTCTCTCTCATTTTTAAGTGCATCCAAGTATACTGAAATGTCCACTATTTAATGAATTGTCCTGGAAAATGAAACTTTCTCAAAAAACATCTAATCTCTAATGTTTAAACTATCACACCCATATGCATTCTGAAGATATGTAAAGGGTATAAAACCAATTTCTTACTGAAAAAGAATTAACTTTTAAAAATCTATCTATTAAACCAACATACAAACCACATATCTTTTTAAAATGTACACTCTATTTTAAAAGTACTGCATAAAGCATGACCAAATTCTTAACAGTAAATTTGGAGTAGTTGTAAATGTAATTCAGGATAATTTTTTCCTTCTTTATGATCAAAGAAAACATTGAAGTTAAAATTTGGTTACTTTATTTTACATTGTTGTAATTAGGGTGTGGTATATCACCTAATTTTCTTCATCTGCAGAAGAAAAACATATTTATAGGGACATCTGTTTGGTTGAGAATATAATAATGATATTTATTTTACAACTCTGGAAAACTTGCATAATTTACAAACACCACGATATTTATAAGGTATATCTGCTAACTAAAATACTAATTACTTATGTAATTTTACTTTCTTAACAACAATTGCAAAATAATTACAACTGCAACCAGTTTTAAGACAGAACAAAAGGTAGTCCAAAAAAATAATAAAGTCATCATCAGAATACATTATGTTATGGATTCACTTAATAAATATTGGGTGTATAACATACAAGGTGTTATGGAAAACATGGGAAAGGACACCCTTTTCCTCTCTGGTCCTGCAGACATGTTATGCAACACACTAAGTTAATAATCTTTAATAAAGTGCCAAACAAACGTTTCAGAATATTAATTTTACTCTCCCTTATATACAAATGTTCTGTTTTGAAAACTGTTGATTTTCTGACACTTGCAACATTTAGAAAGCCTTTCTTCAATGTACTTAAGTATGACATTTTACATCTTTAGAATGTGCGTGGCACCCATTTAGGAATATATGTGCATTATTAAGGTTAAATTGTATATAGTACACTGTCTTCAAAAAATCACTTCAATGTATTTATTGTAGCTTATGAAAATTTATTTAAATTATTAAACAAGAGTATTCTGCATACAGAACAGACAGGTATACAACTTTTCACAATATTCAAATTAATAAAGCTCACAGATATTTAAAAAGAAAACTCAGGACATACATTAGGTGAAGTATACTTAAAACATGGCACATAAAGCAAAATATGATAATAATGTACTAATATAGATTATATGGAAAAGGCAATAAAATACAAGTAAAAATTAAATAAAAATTACAACCGGGGCAGTGAATCTGCAAATTCCTAATCTCAGATGGGATAGCCTTTACACACAAATATTTAATTACTTTCTGAGTGAGTAATCAATAAGGTAATTTGTTTACTCAAAGAAAATAAGTCTGGCTCTCCAATGGAATAACCTCACATATATGAAATGTGATCATTTGACTCCTGAAGTGATCTTTTGTCAAACAATGAAACAGTCAACCAAAATGACAATAGACCAATGAGTTAAGAGTCACAAAATAATGAATGTAATGGGCAATTATTTTATCTGAAGTTCCAGTAACCTCACGAAATTATGAAATAAAATACTGGAGCTGTAAAGGATGAAGAGCAAAGTAACTGAGATGGCATTGACATCACTCTGGTCAGGTCTACAGCAGATTTTAATGGAAGATTCAGTCATCTTGAGCTTTAACTTGAAGTGACTGCTTGCAGAAAAACATTCAATTACTCTCCAAACATACAATTTAAGGCCTTTAATATCAAATACCTAGATTTTATCCACTTATCTCTCATTCTACTAAAGCAAAAAGTCACTATTTGAAGTTGTTAATAAGTTGCATATTTCACTAAATTGTTCATGAAATAACTAAAAACCCCTCAGGCAAGACCACCAAAGGGAATCACCTAATCGAGGGTGATCATTAACAAGGCTATCAAAAAGAACATCCACCTGCATTCTCTAACCAGCAATGAACAGTGCAGAACTTCCTCATGGAGCAGTATGGGACACTGAAGGCAAACATGCAAAGGTAACTCAAAGTAGATTCATGAAGGTCCCATTCCTCAGAGATGGAAGAAGTCAGAATCAAGGACTCAAAAGACAACTACTTGACAAAAAAACTAGCTGGTATACTACTAGTCTTTACTACTGCTTTGAAATACATACATGACATTTTTTTCACATAGGACTGATGTACTAGTACCTAAATACTTCATTCATAAATAGTTCTGAGACAAATAAAAACACCAGGCTGCAGCTGAAACATGTTGACACTGTCCAGCCACTGGCAAAAGGCACTGCAGAATACACTGGGCAACGAGGAATAGAATACAATGAGCAAGACAGGTTACTAATACAGAGCCATCCAGACTGCTTTGTAAAAAGAATATACAGAAGGAAAATTGCGTCCAACATTGCAACATTAACAGCCTAAATTCTCCAGCTTGTTTGACAAAACTAAATTGCAATTTGATCATAATTTGCTGCTTTTCTAAAGAGAGAAGAAATTCAGTACCAAAATGACCAACCAAACAATTAGGTACAACACAGATAATCAGGGAAGACTCACAAATTTGAATCCATGCATTTGCAACTGGAAGCAAAATGCAGTTTTACCCAAGAATAATGAACTGTTGCAAGAAAAGAAAGTGCTGTAAGTTTGCTAGAAAGAATCTTTAAATTAATACTACCATCTTCCCAAAAAGTAATTTTAGTCTAGCCATATAAGTTTTTTTGTTTGTTTGTTTTAATTCACTTGCAAGGAGCACGAACTGAAACACTACATCTCCTGCTACAAAAGATGAGGCTGAAGGTCATCTTCCCTTCAGCTTTAAAATCAATGGGAAAATCTGGCAGAAAAGCAAAAGCAACTGTCACTAGCCAAACAACTGTCAATTGTTTTGCTGTTAGCTGATCACTGACAATCTCTTTCAACATTAAATAAATACACACAATGAATGAACAGTGCAGAACTCATCGAGCAGTATGGGACACTGAAGGCAAATGTGTAAAGGTAACTCAAAGTAGCTTCTGGAAGGGTCATGAACATTAAGAAGTAGTCTTAAAACAGTATCCACAGTGATTCAGATCAAAGAACAAAATGAGAACAAAGTATTTGTCATTCTGCATCATGGGTTATGATCTACTGGTGATTATTAGCAGAAACTGAATGGGACTAAAATAGAAATAAACTAGTATGTGCTAAAAATACTAAACCATACATGTAGCTAAACCCCCACTTGACTGACTTACCTTTTGAATGAATTTCTCAACACTCTGCACAACATGCTTGTAGAACTGAAAAATATAATAGTATTTCAGTAGAGCAAATCTCAAGATGTATATACTTGTTCAAGTATATTGACAGCAAAACCAGAAGCAGAAACTTTGGATTATTAAACAGCAATACAATACCTATAGCTGAACATGCAATCTTCCTTAAAAGACTTAATAGCATATAAAAGAGTTAATAGCAATGTTTCTTCTTTTTCTTCAAGGTTTTTTACACTGGATTTTTTTGAATAACATGCTTATTTATTGAGAAGTAGGAGAATAATATAACTGTTCCACCAAAACACATGGTTATTTCACTGTTCATGACTGAAGACGTTCACCTAACGTTACTAAACACGTAACTTCTCTGCACTTCTTTTAATAGCATCTACTGCATACTTTTTCTTTAAAGTTGGCCTTTCATGGAGTTGTTTTTTTAATATCTTACATATAATCATAATGGCTCTAAATCACGTCAGTAATTGAGATAACCACTTTACAAAATTAAATGTTGTCATTGAAATGGTAAGAGTGGAAGCAGGATTTCCAAGCTGAGTACATGATAGAACATTTTGGTATAATTTAATGGCTTAATTAATAGAACCATCTATTATGATTTACTACTTGGTCAAGTTCAATACAAGTTTTCAGCATTTCCATTATACTGCAACACACAGGCTTTAACTTGTAGAGACATACTTAAAAAACCACTGAATTTCACCTTCAGTCATCAAATGACTCTTTCCCAATTACACAAAACACCAGTATGGATTTCATTATCTCAAAATATATCTGCATTGTCATCAAACTAATGCACATAGGAGGAGTAGAAGTTTGATCTGTCCTCTTTTCTACCTCTCCAGCTTTCACTGGGTTTCCATTTGTTTTAATGCTTAACACTAGTGGCATACTTCTTTCCTTCACTATATTTCAGTTACTTTTTCTGCTGTGCCATTGTTTAGCAATCAGTTTTACTTTGTGGCAGGAATAATCTTTAATGGGTGCACTAAGACTAGAACTTAAAAACAATTTGTATCCAAGCAACAAGAAAACTGAAATCTATTAACAATATCCATGAAAAGGTATGCTAGGAATTTAGAAAAATGAACAGTTGTATTGATCCAAAGACATGCATAAATTCTGGGGAGGGAGGAAAGGAGAGAGTGAAGAAGGAAGTGTGAATTGTAGTTTTCTATTTATTCATCTGTTAACAGGCATGTCAGTGTTTCCTTTTTAAACTGAGGAAAAAACCCTGTCTTTCAGATCTCACAGAATTCAGATAGACTCAAATTGCTGTAATTCTTTCTCACATATGACAAGCAGCAAATGAAAGTCACACAACACTTCTGGCCTTCTGCTGCATTCCTGGGTATCACATATGATCATAACTTGGAAACTGTACACACAAGGGAGGTGGAAAGTTCTGAAGCAAATTCTTTAGACTGTTTCATGAAATTATTTTGACATATATGAGAAATGTAAAAGAGGTCAAAAGAAGTTAACTTGTTTCATACCTTTATAGCCTTGATTGCTGCCTTGGTGATCTGTGTCATTTTAGCTTTAGAAATGGGTGGCTTATAATCATTTAGCGAGTACAACTGCAAGACAAAAAATATCAGAAATATAATCTGAAGTTATACATTATTTTTCCATAAGAAAAGCTCAATAACATAAAACATAAGACTCAAAATGCTTAAAGGAGAGCAGGTTTTTCTTTGCAATAAAATCTATATATACACCTAGCTTTACCACCACTGAATACTGGAGGTATTTCAGGTGAAGTTACAAAAAAAATACTTACAACATGCAAATACAGTAGCTCTTATTAATTTTTCCAGGGCAAAGACATTGATATACTTGAACACCTTTATGGAAGTGTAACAAAACCTTAACTTAGTATATTCATCATCATATGCCTGCTGAATGAGGTCTTTTCAATTTCCATTAAACAAACAAACAACAACAACAAAAAAATCAAGCCCAGTGAGCATGAGCCTGTAGCAATTTTGACACTTAGACTGTAAAAAGTACAGACTTCATTCATTCACTACATTAACCTGGGAAAGTAATAGATTGGAAGTGTTACAAATGCTTCAAAAATCCAGCCGCGCTCTCAGTTTCAAGCAGAGAGTCTTAACTCCCCTAATATCTCATCAGCAAAACAATCACAGCCACAGGTAGTGCAGTTTTGCAACCATGTTCTCCCTGGATGCAGTATCAACTCCTTTCATTTGACTGGTACATACATCTCCCAGCAGAAGCAATCCAGGATGAGAGGTATTCATCAGAAGTCTGCTGCACAGTGAAACCAGACACTTACTAAATTCACAGCTATGACTGATGGGTTGTAATTAGAAGCAACTCCTTCCCAAGGCTATTTACTTGCAGTGAAAATCCCCAATTACCCACAAAATATGATTTTGAACAAAATGGTGTTCTTTCCTCCTTCAGCTCCAAGTGTTATAAGAGAAGGGACTGGCTGATATTTGCTACTTTCAGACATAAAAAGAACAGACACAAAATGCCAAACAAGATTCAAGGAAATTCCTGACTTACATTTTATTTTTGTTTACAACACACACTAATATGCTTGTTTAGAAGCATATTAGTTCAAAAATGGAGTTCTGATAATAAGAATGATCATCTATAATCAAATTTTTATTTCCTTCCTAGAGACAGGAAGAATTGGAGATCTTCCATAAAACAGTAGGTGAAACAGAAACAAAGTCAAAACCACTCTCCTCTCCCATACAGCCTGAGAAATGCTATATAAGGACCCCACACATATATTTAAAATATTTTTAACTTCCTAATATTTACTCAATTCATGGAAAACTGCTAGCTCAGAAAACATAGTGCAGAATTGTTTATATTTTATAAAGCAAACTGTAAGAGTGAACAGGATCACACACTGGAAAGGATTAGACAATCTAATCTAAGTCATGCTTCCCAAGTTGCTTATAATAATTTATCACTGAAGGTAACAAGTAGATATTCGTTCATCATACTTGAATTTCCAAGAGACAAGGATTTGTTCTCCTTGCAAACACGAGATGCTTTTTTTCTATCCTTTCCTGTCAAAACCACTTTTAACCAAAATCTCCTATAGCTGTCAAAACACAAAGTGAAAAAAATTGGTTTGTCCAAGCATAAGTGCCTGTCTTCTCAGCTTGAAAGGATTTCCATTAAAACTGTGAAATTATAACCAGTTCACAGCTAGACATCCACTTTTAAAACAACTGTTACTACTTTTCACTAATGCTAATGCTAATTGCTGTTGCAAAATATTCTGAATTATTTACATGCTGCTCACACAATAAAAAGCAATACATTTCTAAAATGTAGGTACATAAATGCTCTTCACTACCACGGGGAAAAGGGAGAAGAGAGGTGTAGTAAACCCCAAGAGTCTCCAATCAGTTTCTTCTCTGTTTTCACAGAATCACTAGGTTGGAAGAGACCATCATGATTATCAAATCCAACCCATGCCCTAACACCTCAACTAGACCATGGCATCAAGTGCCACATCCAGTCTTTTTTAAACACATCCAGGGATGGTCATTCCACCACCTCCCCAGGCAGACAATCCCAGTACTTAATCACTCTTTCTGTAAAAAACTTTTTCCTAATATCCAACCTGTATTTCCCTTGGTGCAGCTTAAGGCTGTGTCCTCTCGTTCTGTCAGTTGCTGCCTGGAGAAAGAGACCAACCCACCTGACTACAGCCACCTTTCAGGAAATTGTAGAGTGATAAGGTCACCTCTGTCTCCTCTTCTCCAGGCTAAACACCCCCAGCTCCCTCAGTCGTTCCTCACAGGGTTTGTGCTCCAAGCCCCTCTCCAGCCTCGTTGCCTCCTCTGGATGCACTCAAGTGTCTCAAGGTCCTTCCCAAACTGAGGGGCCAGAACTGGGCACAGCACTCAAGGTGTGCCCTCACCAGTGCCAGGTACAGGGGAAGAATGACCTCCCTGCTCCTGCTGGCCACACCATTCCTGATCCAGGCCAGGATGGCACTGGCCTTCTTGGCCACCAGGGCACACTGCTGGCTCCTGTCCAGCTGCTGTCATCAGTGCCCCCAGGTCCCTTTCTGCCTGGGCACTGCCCAGCCACATTCTCCCCAGCCTGTAACACTGCAGGGGGTTATTGTGGCCAAAATGCAGGACTCGGCACTTGGACTGATTAAACTTCATCTTATTGGACTCTGCCCATCCATCCAAGCATTCCAGGTGTCTCTGTAGAGCCCTCCTACCTTCCAACAGATCAATACACACTCCCAGCTCAGTGTCATCTGCACATTTACTCATGGAAGACTCAATAGCCTCATCCATGTTGTCAATAAAAATATTGAACAGAACTGGCCCCAGCACAGACCTGAGGACACCACTGGTGATGGGCACCAGCTGGATGCAGCCCACCACTGCATCCACCATTCTGGGCCTGGCCATGCAGCCAGCTCTTAACCCAGCAAAGTGCTCCTGTCCAAGCCATGGGCTGCCAGCTTTTCCAGAAGTAAGCTGTGGGAGACAGTGAGCTTTACAACTCACTGTTCAGCTTCCAGTTACTCATAGGTAATTACCAAAATGTAATCACTCATCCTGGCTACTGTTTGGCTGGATGTTGTGCAACTACAGATAAACTGCTTCTGGGAACACTACAGCACCAGAAACTTTTTGTTTATATACTGTTTCTTAGCAGAGTAATTTTGGGTATTCCTGATCCGCATTCTCAAGCCCGAAACACTAATTAGTAAAAGCAATATACGGATACATGAGCAACTGTGAAATGAGCCTAGATTCAAGAAGCAAACCTTGCCAATATAAAAACAGTCCCAGATGAGACAGGCACAGAACTCCTTCACCTGCTTCAAAGACAATTGTAAGGAGGGAGAAGCACTGACTCCCACAGGGACCACACCTGACCAGTCCATCAGCTTTGAAATAATTTGGGCCCTAATGGAGCAGCTCAAAGTATCAAGTAAGCCACTACACAGTGCTGGGAAACAAGCAAGAGTTGCACACAACTGACTCTGAGACACCGGCTGTCAGCAGTCAGTTATCTTAGCACCACTTATCAGGAATATGCCAAAAGGCAACAGGATAACATGGGCTGTTGCCAACATCCCAATACTTTATTCTAGGTAGCAAAGAGGCAAATTTAGCATTAAGGACTGACAATTCAAGGGGGAAAGGTGGTAGTGGAAGGGAATCAATAAAAAGGATAAAAGAGTACTTCTGTAGAGAGAAGCTTTTTGGATAATGGATACATACATTACAGATTTTAACAGCAATTTAAAAAACAGATCCCAAATTTTGTACCTGGAAGAAGCCAAGGAATTAAATAACTCTTCAAAAAATAATTTTCCTTCATGATCATCAAGAAGCTTTTAATTTACTACAAAACATTTCATTCTGAAGTTTATTCACTCGTAAAGACCGGTGATTGCCTTGAGCCAGGTGCAGAAGGACCATGCACTCGGCCTTATTCAATATGAAGTTTGCATGGGCTCTCTCCTCAAGCCTGTCAAGCTCCTTCTGGATGTCATCCCTCAAGTGTACCAACTGCACCTCAATGCTGAGGTTGCATTCAATCCCACCGTGTATGTCATCAAAAAAGATATTAAATAGTATCAATCCCAGTGTGGACACCCACAGGACACCACTTCATACTGGTCTCCTACTGGACACTGTAGCCATTAACTACAACTCTCTGGATTCCAACAGCCAGCCAGCTCCTTATCCATCAAACAGTGCATCCATCAGCCCCATTTTGTCTTACTGCTAGGCTGACTAGAGAAGCAAGACTTGGTTGCCTCTCTACTAATGAAAACTTCTGTTTTTCCAGCATAGATGATTCTTTTAAGACACTTGGAATTTGAAGAATAAGGCACTAAAGGCACAGATATTATTTTTAAAATTTGTGTTTATATCCTAGCTTAATTTTTCCTGTATGCCCTTTCCTACAGATGTTTAGCTAAACCAGTTTGCTCTTTACGACCAGTGTCTTAGTTTTCTAAGACACTCATGCTCATTTACAGAAGGTAACTGCTTGCCCTCACATAAAAGAAGTCTTCAAATAAACCAGAAAAAAAAAAAGCAACATGGCTAAATAGTAAAGTCAAGGAAACTCTCTGAAATAAGATGATACACTTGAGAAAATCAGTAGTAACATTCAAAGGAATGGGGAGGATAGTGCAATCAAGTCTGAGAAATGAACAGGAGAAAGCATGAAAATCAGTGCTTTTCAGGAGACAGAAGGAATAGCAAATCTACTAAAGTGCTTGTCCAGGACAATCAGCACTTAGAGGAGGACTCATAGGAGTTAAAGCCCTACAGAAAAAGACACAACCGCTTTTTTTTTTTTTTTTTTTTTTTTAGATCTACACACTAAAGAAAAACTGATACCACACCAGAATCCTCCCGAAGTGTGTTTACAAGAAGGTAAATAACAAGCTCACAATGTGAAAAATAACCAAGTATTAGAACAGAACTCAAAAATGAAAGATTTTCTAGCTATGATTCATGAACTCTCATTTAAAACAGTCTCAATCTTAAAGCTCTGAAAGACAAGAAAAGCAAGATAAATTTCTGACAGGAGTTCAAGGGGAGAATTAGGGAACAATGGATCAGTTAGGTTAAATGTTTGTACCAGAAGTCACATAAATTAATCAAAATAAAAGTATTAGAGGGGACACAGCTAATTCCATGCAGCTGTTGTAAAGAAAAGCCACATCTCAGTATATTGTTCTTCTCTGAAAGACTCCATGAGCACAGTGAGAAATCACTGATAGAAGACCAACTGGACCACCAAAACACATTTACCAAAGATGTTTCACAAAAGGCTCCCAAGAAACTAAGCTTTCCTAAACAGGCCCTTGCATAACAAATAACCCAACCAATTACTCCTTAAATACAGACAGCAAACAATTTGAATGAAGGGTCATTTGGTGCATGGTAAAGGGCAATCCCAATAGAACCCACTTGTGCCTGCTGTCACCTATATTCTGGTTAGGATAAAGTCAGACTGTCAAAAGCTGAAGAGGAATATCGGTGACACTGCCAAGTAAAAATCAGGCAGCCAAATTAAGCTCAAGTACACAGGAAGTAGTGGAGACTGGCTTTCAGGCTGGCCATTGCCATTCAGCAGAGATCTGCTGATACATGAGAGATTGCATTGTAGATATCAACTCAAGAGTAAACCAGAAAAATCTCAGTAATAAATGCAGTAAATGGACATTCAGACCCACATTATTTAGGCAACAGTACTAGCCTACTCTCAACCATACCATCTCCAAGGCTGGCATGAAATCATCATCAGGGACAACTAAAACTGTGGAGAAGCTTTCAAGTGAAGAACAAAGGTTCTTCAGCTGGTGAACAGGAATACTGAGGAGAGGCATATGTCAGTACAACCTCACTAGTGAAGATCAACTGGGAAGGATCTTCCTCACCCAAGGAGCACACCACATGAGATGTGCACAGAGTGAGCAAGAGTCAGGCTGGATGTGGTTCCAAACTGCCCAGTGTGGTTGTCCTTAGCCTGGAAGAGCAGCTCTGGCATGCCCCAGAAGAAATCGACTCAGAACCTAAACTGTCACCATGAACTCGGTAAGTCTGTGCCCCGATACCATAATGAAACACACCCACTCTTTTAAATAACTGTATAAATTACAGTCAGCTATCTGTATGTTAGCATAAAATGTAGCTCTCCATTTAAAAGGTCTTATTCAAATGAAGTTTCAGCCTTATCACATCAAGCAGCTGCATTTTTTTCACAGTAGAAATACAGTTGGTTTCAGAGGGTCAAAAGTGAAACACTGTAGTCTTCAAGTAAATCTTCAGATAAAACCAGAAGTTTCAGAGGTTTTGAAACAGGCTAATCACATTTACAAGCTGGAAAAACAAAGAAAGGGAGTAGACAGAAAACCATATGTAAAAACAGAAGAATATGCTCTAGAGCTGTGCTACCATATGATTGTGTGAATTATAAAAAAAAAATCTTCCATTTACTAGCCACTTACTGCTTTTCTGTATATATGTCAACTCATATGAAACATTTTCCCAAAGACAAAAACTTATCCCTATTTTTAAATGTCTGATTACTACTGAAAGATATTTGACCACCAACTAAAACTGCTTTTTTTTCTAATTATCTTCCTAAATTTCCTGTTGTAAGGATTTGCAAAGTGAATGTTTTTGCACCATTTCTTATATGAAAACCCAGTAAGTACAGACATTTGCTGTTGAAATCTGAGGCATTGCTGTGGAAAGCACCAGTGTGGAGTCTCTTTTTAAAATGTACACTAAGAATTTCTTTCCAAACACTCCGCATCTATCACCTGCTGATGATGCACATACATATTAAAATCTAATTTAAAAACCACCTTACAAGTTATTTTTCCTATTCATTTAATAACTGATTTTGCATCAGAAAAAAGAATATGCTTATCTCAATCAAACCAAAATTTATCTCCCATCTATCCTACCATCTAGAGAGAAGAAACTGTCTCCTGATATTTGCCCAGAAAAGAGCACTGCTCCAGTGACCTGTGTATTCACCCAAGAGCCACTCTGACACAAAGACTCTCCTAATCAGTCACTGCAACACAAACACATCTGGGAGGACGCTGCTTCAGTTAGGATGGAGTGACTTAGAATAAACTGAAAGGTTAAACCCTGATTAAAAAAGAAACAACAAAACTGCAAATTTATATAAATATTTACACAAAGCTTTGTTTTGTGCTGTCCATTCTTGAACTATGGCACATAACTCAAAAAAATAAAGATGAAACATTTACTCTCTAAATGTAGGTGGCATTATCACACAAGGACAAGGAAGGAACAAAGACAAATTCTTCAGAATGCGGAGGGAGGAACAAGAGAGGATGAGGCAAGAGTTTCACAACCAATGACAAGTCACAAGGAGTCTGACTGTATTGGCAAGCTAAACCACTTTCAAACTGTTAGCTCAGGTTTTGAAAAAACAAGTGTTAAATAATGAAGTCAGAGCATTTTAATGCATGATTCTTTTATGATCTTTCGGAAATAATTTTATTTTCCTCTGAGAGAAAAAGCATAGTCAAAGTAAAGAGAATACTTCCAAGTTACTGTAAAAAAAGCACACTTAACAGTAGTATACTGTTTGATTGCAATGATATATCAGTTTATTCTGGAAAGCTGTGGACAAGACTGTTGTGCCTGCCTCAAGCATTTTAGATGACTGAACATGCCCAGTTCCAAAAACATTGCCAGCAATACAGGAAACTACAAAATAAAAATGAACATTAATCTTCTCAGCCCATTTAAGCTGAAGAAAACACCAGATAAAATTTACAGTGAATTTCTGTGGGGGGGAGTTGTTTCGCTGGTTTCCCATATGATGATTCCATCCAACCACGTCCTACACACACTGGCATTTTGGTAATTAGGAGGGGAACAATCAATAAACCTTTGATAGAAATGTTTAATTAAATGCTGAATATAAATCACAGGAAAACCTCACAGGGAAGACCTGAATCTGAATGGCACTTCAGGGACAAAATGAGTTCACGAAGATATACTTGCTCCAAATCCTAGTCTGTCTCAATGAAAGCAATTCCCAGGGTCATACTCTTGCAAAGCAAGAATCAGATTATAGCCAAATGTCCACGTAAAGCACATAACAGCTTATTACACAGATAGCATTAGAAGTCTTAGAGATGATCAAACTAATAGTGCTAAAAGTGGTTTCCAAGACTGTCTCTTTCCTACAGAAATGTACATCTATGTATCAGGACCAGGCCAGCAATTAAAGCCAGTTAATTATATTCACGATTCTGTATTTTCCTCTATCTGATAAAACAGTATGATGATTTGTACAGCAAAAAGTAATGATGGGGAGAGCTAAGACACTACATACAAGGCCATATTCCAGTGTACACAAAGGTTAACAGCACTCTTAATACTCCTTTTCCCCAACATAATTTTAAATAAACCAAGTCCTCTTTCTAAACTTTGGGAAAAAAATACAGGTTTGCTCAAAAATCTAATGAGCTATATGAAATTTATGTTGGGACTGGGGGGAAATGCAAAAGATCAGATATACATAAAGCAGGGAATTTCTGCTCTGTATTGTTTTCTTTAATTATGTTAAGAAAAGTGGTCTTCAAAAGAAGGCCTACTGAAAGTCAGGGAATTGACCAGCATATTTCAAATTTTAACCATTCACTATCACAAGCAATAGTTTTGTCATTGCAATCATAATTAAAGAAATACTTAAAGTGAAATCAACTGTAAGTACCTGTAAAAAGCAAACTCTACTGCACACAGCTGCAGTTTACAAGGCAGTACTACATGCTGCTAAGCTACAGCCTAAAGCTGTAGCGAAGCTGTGAAGACCAGACATAATGTACATGAACTTACATCCCCTGAGGATGGGCAGTCACTTGCAGAGCAAGTTACACATACCCATGGCAGGCAATGGCACACTGCACTTCTACAAAGCCCAGGAGTTAATTCCAACATCTTTCAGTGCTCTTACTCAACAGGCAAAAGAACGAGACAGCTGCTCCTGTACCAAAACTTTGAATAAAAAATAGAAAGTACTAACTTAATTAAAATTTTAAAAGCTTCATAAATAATAAATACTCTTTTTTTTTAATACCTCTGCCACATCCTATAAAGACAAGAAAAGCAGCTAGGAAATATTTTTTCATGTAATTTTGCCATAATTTTAGAAGGCTTGAAAGCTGTGAACAACCTACAGTTGCATGAGATACAAAGGAACAGATTTCACACAGACAAATCTCTGTAACACTGATACAGCAGCTAAGGGAATAAACACTTTGATGCTGATACTCAGTCCATCTCTTAAGTAAGAGATTATAACCAGTGTGAGAGGTATCAGTTACAAATCAGTCCACAGAAATATTTTTGACATTTTCCCTGGCTGCTACCAGGACACGACATTAAAAAGACATCAAATAATGACATGACACTAGCCAGACATCTCATATACTAACAAGTATTCAATTCAAAAAAACCCAAAATAAATACTTAGAAGTCAAGCCAAATACATACTATCTTAATAAATTAGGTCAATTTCTTTCATATTTCAATAGCACTAAAATAAATCCAATTGGAAATAATCACTGAATCACATACTAAATATTAATATCACCACACTGTGAAGAACAAGAAAAGAATATTGTCATTTATTCCTTTAAAAAAAGGAAACTTATCAACAAATTTGTAACTTACATTTTACACACTCTCCTGAAATTTAACTTCTTGGAAAAGTTACTCAAATTGCATTCTCTCATCTCTCTGTGAGTAGGATTTTAACTCGACGCTGAGTAGGACCTACCTATGAGAACTGTTATTTATAGCCTGTCAGCACTTTGCATAGGTATGTTAAAATATATGCCATAGATGTGCAGGCAGGATGACCAGAATGGCAGATGCTCCCTTCAGCATAAG